>JARJDS010038272.1:0-14248 GCA_030264155.1 Atheta pasadenae | reverse complement strand
TAGGTATAATAATTGAAAAATGTTTCTATTGGCTTTAGCAATAGTTTATTTTTGGGTTGATATTGATTGATGGTTAGTTGTACGCAGCTACTACAAAATTCTGACATAGCGACTGACATAGTTCCTGGATCGTAGAGTTTGGAGTTTATTGGATACATTGGATACTCGTGTGCAAAGGAGCACATGTGAGATATTCTGGTGAAGGTTTGTGATTGAGGGTTTGTATAAGTTTGAGTCAGACCCTACTCGCTCAATCTAATTGACTCTGGGTGGCTTTGATTTGTATTGTGTTACTTGCGTACGTTTTGGAAACACAAGTATGTGCCGAACTTATGGAATTTCATGATAAGGAATGACAGGAATTTCTAGAACAATGTAAATTGGTCCACCACTCTACACATCTAAATTTGATATGAAAACAATACAAAGGTAACTACAATTTAATTAAAAATTAGATAATCAAATTTAAAGTAATAAAAATTAATTGATTACGATGAACAAATATATATATAAAGTAGAACAAATTGATATATTTTGATACCAGTATTAAATAACTGAAATACTGATATAAATTATCCAATAATATTTATAGAAGTGTATTAGTTTTACTTCCTATAATAGGATTAAATTTACTGTTATATTATGAGAATAATATGATATCATAATAACAAATATAATGCAAATAAGCTAACTTGCTAACCAAAGAGAAAGCCATTATTTGACAATATTTGAGGTTATGATTTACAAAATCCCTACATTTATTTTCTCTTACATATAAAAAACAAAAATTTGTGCGTGTCCTTAGAAATAAAAGCATACTGCTTCTACCAACAGGTGGTCGTTATAATACAACAAGAGAAAAGAGAAAATTGCGCCACCGCAACTTGAAACATTTGGCAAGAAAACATGAAAAGCCTGAGTACATGTTTTTGTACCTTTATTAAATCATAAATACGTAAAACATGTACTTATTGTTTAATGAAAACATTCACTAAAGGTTAAAGCTTCACATACATGTTCTAAAAATAAAAACATAACTTACTTACGTCTAGAATTTATTATAATTTAACGACGCATGAAATAAACAAAAAGTATATAAATATTTAAAATATTAGAATGAATAAAATTTAATTAAACTTTGATAACGCACTGTATAAATTCTATTAAAATACTTGAGATAAATGTTTCTTCTCTTTTTCACCGCAGGGGTTCGTGAATTCGGCATGCTTTTATGCATGTGGCGTTTACGCCCTCGCAAAAGTGGCTATAACACTGAAACTCTGCGTGGTTGCCGCCCTCTGCACAAAACGCGTGCGTAAAACATTCGATGATTCAAGAACCACACAAGATCTACTTCTACTGTCTTTTGAATTTTACATTCATAAAAACAACCCTTCACAAATTTTCTTTACTTTATACTCCGTCTACTGAACGAACCAAGAAGAAAGCGAGACGTAGACGTCAACGTCAAAGAAACGTTGTGTTTAATGCAAATGCAAAGGTTCTGAGGGTGCGGAATGAGTGCAGAGTATGTGGGGGAGGATCGACGAAACACTCTTCGTCTAAGAGTGTCTAAGGCTAAGGCAAACCGCAGCAATCACGTCGACGCTTTTAAGTAAAGTGCACGTTTTCTTCGTGTGGTAACTCACCTTGCGTGGTAACATCTGTCCAACCTCCTTCGTCGGCTTTACTGGAATTTAAACGTATCATGCATTCTTCCGCGACTTGCAATACTTCTTCTTCTGACGTAAACATAGATCCAGCCATTTTATTGTTATTTGTTTAAAGACTTTTGGAGCATATTAAGTTGATAGTTCTGAAACAAACAAAAAAGTTAAAAATGTAATAAATCCACCCTTAAAAATTGTTATTTTATTTTAATGATCTGTTTAACAACTCAATAAATATTAACGGTTCTTTAATGCAAGACCAATAAAATTTGATGGCTCATAATGTTAACTACCAATTTTTGATAAGATACTTATCTTGTCTTTAACGATAAATTGCAACAAATTTTCGGTTCATACATAAACCCAAAAACATTAATACTAAACACAAAATTAAAGTCTTGGTAAATATTCATAGTAGACTTATTCAGATGTAAATTGCGATTTGCACATTGGGAGCGTCCCAGATTTTTAATAAATTCAGCAAACTCGCTCACAAAAAAACTGCTACTGAATAAAAAACCATGCAAAAAAGGGAATCATAATCGCCCTCGACGATGTCTTTTTGATGCTGACTGACAGTGCTGACACTGACGCCGTCGACGCGCGGTTTCATCCCGAGTTACTTGCTCTTTTGTGCCGTGTTGGTGTGGTTGAAAATTAAATTCTGGCCGGAATTGAACGAATTACTCGTCGTTTATTTTTTTGTCGGTTGCTATGTTAAACCCTTTACAGCATCCCGCTCGCCAGTTTGGGTTTCCATTTAGTCGTGCGCCACAACCATTTTTCTTAATTGCATCCGCGTGGTTTTTCCTCCACTTATATTTTCAAATTCCGCTACCAATTAGTTAAGGTTTAATTTAATTCCACCTCAATAT
The DNA here is from genome assembly GCA_030264155.1 of Atheta pasadenae. Taxonomy (NCBI): domain Eukaryota; kingdom Metazoa; phylum Arthropoda; class Insecta; order Coleoptera; family Staphylinidae; genus Atheta; species Atheta pasadenae. Next base: position 11,703 of record JARJDS010038272.1, on the reverse strand, counting down.
TTTGGGGTTGACTTTGGCACTTTGACAACGTCGACATTGATGGTAACTCAATCAACTAATTAATTTTCAATCAAGTGATTGAAATAATAATAAATGTACCTTTAAAAAGGGGTGAATGTTTTAAACAAAAACATACTTTTTATGTATTTTTCTTCGTCAAAATTTTAATTTAACAATAAATTTTTAATTTTCCTTAACTTTGTTTGTAGTAATTTGTAATTTTTAGATGCAAAGCTTTCTAAAGTAAAAAATTACGTTTGTATTTTACAAAATTAAAAAGAAATGTTATAAATTTTTTGCTTCTAAATCCCTCAAGCATAAATCTCATTTATTTTCAACTCTTTCCGTTCATATTACTTCATTTATCACGTCTTGATACTTGGAAACCTGTTAAAAAATTGATGAAAACCTCAAGTTTCTTTTTTGAGGAGAATGGTTGTTCTTGTAAAACAAACAAAGTCAGTAACAGAACTGAATTGAGCTTTATTATTAATCCCAATGATGTGAGCTGAACAGAACGAAACAGAAACAGCATTTTCATTAAATTTTCTAAGGCTTATGGCGTTGTTCGATTTTCAATTGTGCGTTCGTCATCGTTATAATCAGTTGCTTCAAGCTGAAACCACAAAACTCTCGGGATATGAAAACATGATGGAATTTATATTGTTAGTCTCAGGATATTCACATTCTACTAATAGTTGCTAATATCTACTACCTTTATATGACTTGTTATTATTTACTATTTTTAATATTTGCATTTTGTTTAAATTTAAAATTTATGATGTAAAACATTTTATTTTTTGGTTGAGTTTTTAATTTTTAATTTTGTTTGTAACACGCTGTATATTAATTTAAAGGCGTTGGTGGTTTAACTAGAGTTAGCAACGGTTAGTTTTGAACGCCTGCGAATAATGATGGAATGTATAGGAACCCTTGTTAAGCCGCAAATTATTGTAATGTAAAGCGGTGCGAGCACGTCGAAAAGGATTATAATCAATATGTGTGTTTACCGGCTCCTTCACCATTACACGCTTGCTTTAACACACATTTTTCAACATTAAGGATTTTAATCACAAAAAAATTAGAGTTATTAGGAAATTTTTAAATGTTTAAACAAAAAAACGTTAATTAAATTTTAATATCTTAATATTTGTATAAAAGAATTTAAAACACTGAAAAAAATTATTTTTATATCCGCCCGCAGGCAAACTAATAAAACTTTATTCATTCATTTAAAATTTTATTCCTGAAATAAAAATACTCATCCGCAAGATAAATACTAAAACTTGCTCAATTGTAACACTATAAAGTTTCGTTCAATTTAATTGTTAAGTAACAGCTTCACCGATCAGAAACTTTTCTTGTTCTTTACAGCGATGCGCATTTTCTTATCGCACTTAGAATTTGATGCGCTTGGAAGTGGCTCCAGTTGGATGTTTAAAAAGTTTATTACAAACTCGTTAGTTCCATTGCGTCGGTACTTAGCACTCAACTTAGCGCAAACACAAAGTCATCACAAAGATAGCCCAAGCCGGCTAAATTAGATTTGTTACTCGTACTTTGTAAAGCTTCGGACATTTCACAACAGTCAAGAAGTGATCATAGTGAATGTGCGCCATGGGTCTGCGTATAAAAAAACAATTTCAGTTTTGCTGCAAGCGCAGGTGCCGGATGCTTGATGTATGTTGCCGCTGTTGCTCTTGAAAGTTTTCCGCAACAATTTCTCTTTCAGGTCGAACCGTACGCCCGGTGCTATTGCATTCCACTTTGGATATACCCAGCTACGTAAAGTCGTGAATTTTCATAGCAAACTTTAAACTTTTCCCAGCAGTGCACCGTTCACTGCAAAAGTGCAGAGATGCAGGTGAAATGGTAAGCGTAAAGTAGATCAGGATGAAAGTTTTGGATGTTAAAGGATCTGAAAGAGGAGGAAAAAGTAGATTTTGACAGGGCAAAAGTGTGACATGACAAGTTATATATTTTTATATAAATTTTTATAGTAAATGTTTCAATTAAAATTTCATAGTTAGGCTACACATGTTTTTCAGAGGATTTTGTAACAACTAACGATGTTTACGTTTACAGCGGTACTAATTTATTGTATGCAAATTTACATTTGTTGTTTGTTCGTACTATTGTGTTTTTGTACTTTTGTTATTTGCGTCAAGAGCGCGTACACACCACACGCCTGCCTGTTGAACAAATAGCCACGAGGTATTGCAAATATTTAATTGATTCACTGAAAAGTGCAGGACGGGATCGACGTAATGCAATTAGCTCCGGACCAGACTTCATAGTCGATAATACCGGATTGTATACACAATCTAAAAATAGTTTTATGTATATGCAAATTAAAAACACTAAACATTGTACATTGTAGGTGATTAAATATTTAAACGACTAATATTCTACAAATGTAAACATTGCATACATTTGCGACAAAAACAAATTGTAATAATCTGTGACTATTACAAGCTAATTTGTAGTATAAATATTTATTAACAAGTTTCGCGAGCCACGACAATCTAGGAGGCTTTGATGTTAGTTATCGAGTAGGCCGTGAGCCACAGCTTTGTTTTTGTTTTGTTTTGTCAGTTGTTTACCTTGTAGATCGTTTTGTTATCTGTTTATTAAAGACTGGTAGTCTCGCGGACCTAAAAGTTTTCTATGTTGTTTGGTCCACGACAACAAGTAATTTTAGCAAAAAACAAATCAATTCATTATAAAAATTATAATATAAATATTTCTTAATAAATTAAATCAAATGAGTTCATTTCCTAAAAAAAATATTATTATAAATAAAAGATTAACAGCTTAACGTTAAATTAACAGCAGATAGTGACTTAAATGCCTATTCAAATGTCCAAGGTGAGTGTAGCACGGTATATACTTATTTCATGATCTACCGATAACACAACGCAATAATACTATACAATTCGACCACGCGCAATCTTTGTGCGAAGGAATAACTAACTAACCAGAACAAGCGGAAATAGTGGGAAAAAATACGAAAAACGGAGAACGAATTTGTAAAGACCGAATTAACTAAACGTGCTTAGAAAATCGATACTAAAAATAAACAAGTGACATATTTTTCTCAACTAAAACTTTATTTTAGAATGAAATATATTTAAAAGTTGTACGCTAATTAAAAACTCTAATTAACGTTAGTTCTGCTCTATATTTTATAATAATCTAGGAATATAATAACATAATCTCCATGCTGAATGGTAATGATTTCAACTAGTTCTCTGAAAATTCGGAGAATTTAGTGAGTGACATTTATTTAATTTCACCTGTAATTCTAAATGTTCAAAGTTTGTATATGACATAAAGAGATTTTACTAATTTTAACCTTAAAATAATTTTGACATTTAGGAAGTTATTGAGAATATTTTGAATTAATGTGCCAAGTTGTTAGTTTTATTTTTGCCAATAGTTTTTATCAATTATTAATTTGAATTATCCACTAATTGTTCGTGATGGAAAACAAACATTGAAAGTTAATCAGCTGACGTACTAACTTGAGCACAATTTGCTAATTGAGAAAGTTTCCCTGTTACGAAATGCACTATGTTGTATGGACGTAAAGTTACCTTCTGCGTAGTGTATGGATTGATTTATGAACTTACTGATTGAACTAGAAACGAACTGAAAAGCTTTAAATAAAAAAAACGAATGACAAATTGTCTGCTATTGTTAAACTACTAACGAGAGTTAGCACTAAAAAATAGAACTAGTTAAACACAAAAAAGGGTTAAAGTTCACGTTGACATAGTTCGGTCAACAACCATTTAAAAAATAATATTCAAGGTTGGAACATTCACTTAAACTATTCAGTGTTTGTTTGTGTGTTTAATTTTAAGGTTAAAACATAAAAACAAATTTCTTTAGCTTTGTTTTATTTTTTTAATGTGTATATTTTCCGTTACTGCATTGTGTATGGTTTTGCATAACACTATATCCTTTTATTATTTTTAGTTCGGAGTAAAAAGCAAAGCAAACTAGTGGCAAAATTGGCTATTTAGAAAGATCCCAGTTCATGCATATGCAGACGCAATTGGGAATCCGAAACAAAACCCGCGACCGGTTAATCTTGGCACGTAGTAAAACGACTCGTAAAGTTTTTTATTGCTTTTTTCCTTCCTTGCTTCCTTCTTTTTGACGCAGCAGTTGAACTGATCTGGGCACATCGTTTGCGATAGTAAAATTTAATTTGTTTCTTTTCGTTTGATTGATATCCCAATATCATGAACAATCAGAACAAATTATAGCTCATAATTTCATAAGTTTCACACTGTAACGAGTGAACACCACAAAAAATTTGAAATAAGAGATAATTTTAGAACTTGAAATAAACAATTTAACAGTATTCTTCTGCTTGAAATGTAAACGCTAAAAAAATATTTATATTTTTTTAATTAACTCCCTAATTGAACATTAAATACAAATTGATACTTGCGAATAACGTGTTTACAATTCAAAAAATTCTTAAACAATTTAGCATAACGCCTAACCGTAAATCTATCTAATGGACTAATCCACATGATCAGACAATCTTGTGCGAGCGAATGAACACCAAATCTAATTGGCGATATTTAATATTGACTGATAGAGTGAACCCGAGAAGTCGACCGTAATAATTTGTTCGCGGCGCGCGTTGCGACGAGAGCATCCAGTTAATTTGTCCCACGTCCTGCGGCGATGGCAGGATTGTACCAAACACATACATCGCGTTAGGGCCGCGCCCGCAAAGTCTTAATATAAATTACACGTCCGCTACACAACCGCGCAACGCAACTCCTCTGCACATACGTTGTGGGCATGTCAGCCTGCGTTGTAATGTAACGAAATGAAGTTGCCGGCATCGTTACGCTCTCAAACTCAAAACCCAGAACCCAGAAATTGTCCTCGTCACTGCTGCCTGCTACTCGCACATGCAGACGTTATAATTTTCCACGCTTTGAAGGACCCAGACGTAGTTAAAGTACTGCTAGGACTTTGGTCTAAAGACTAAGGGAACCTAGAGAGTTCCTTGAGTTTTCAGTATGGGTCAATTACAAAGTTTGCATCAAATTATAATTTGGTCACAGATTTTATAAAAATTAAAATATATATCGGTATAAAATCATATCTTCTTAGCATAATGAATGTTTTTATTCATTAATTAATTCTGAGTTTCTATTCTTATTTTATGTAATTGACACCATTGTTAATTACCTGGTAGAACAAAAAGATTCTGTCTTCAAGTTGCCAAGTGATACCAAGTGAAACCAAGCGAAGAAAACGAGACGTAAGATTCCAAAAAAAACTTGTTCCATTTAATTAATTTTCTTTGATCTTTTCAGCTACCAATAAAAACTAATATCGAGTTTATTATAAACCCGTCATAATTAATACGCAACCTTCTCACCTGCACACTAAATTAAATAATGCGTCTGTTGATGAAAAAACCCTTTTAGTTCTTTATCGTCTTCCAGACCACTGTAAATATTGCATTACTTTGGTTTTAGTTGATAAAACTTTCTGGTCACTTAAAAATGTTTCCCACCAAGTTTTCAACTTGAGACGCGTGAGGAATAGTTGAGTTTCCACAAACTTTTCGAAAGATTGTCGAATAAAATTAGAATTTATTACTTTATTTTTTATTTTAGTTTTTACAAGTTGAAGTTGTGATTGTTGAGTTTAAACATAAAACAAACAATTCGGTTCATACTTATTTCTTTTGTGAGTTTTACGTTTTTCTAGTTTTTGTATTCGCTGTGCACTGTTGCGCGAAACGTCGAGAAAATGAACACGTAATGTAATGTGATCCTGTCTGTTCCACTAACTGCGCGAGGTGTGAGCTTCGCAGCTTTCGACGAAAAGCTCTTTCGCGCCGTGTGCGATTATTGGCTTTTTCTTAGTTTCCAATTATGTGGCGCGTGGGACGCTGCGAATTTCAAGCGGAGTGTCAGGACCAGTCAGGACCAATAATACAAAAAGTTCAAATTCACGACGTTGATGTGAATTTAAGTGAAGTTTCATAATGAACAAATGAACTAATGAACTAATAAACTTGGTTAATGTTATGAACATAAATGATAATTATTATTTTACACAACAACATAAAACTAAATTAATAAGTTCATCTTTTATTCCACACAAAAAATATGATTTTTAATGGATTTGTTATTTACCCTTCAATAAAGGGGTGTATCGATTATCATGCACGATACATTGGTAATAATTTTCAAGTATTGATCAGTTTTATGGCTCATGACTCATGTTTAAATGCAATAAATACATAAAATATCACAAGAGCGATAGGACGATAATCATTCAAACAACATTTCGTTTTATAAGCGTGGGAAAATATTTATTTTACTGATTGATTGATTGCCGCTTCTGAAAGTCACCCGCATCATTCCACCACTTGCAATGCACGATTTTCATATCAATTTTTATATTTGTTTATTCATAATTTCATCCAACGCAAATGCAACATGATTAATTAATGTTTTATTTTCAGTTGACGGTAATAAATTTGCCTAATTATTAATTAATTCGTTATACAACGCAAATAAAATTGCTAGCTTTGATTAATAAATCAAACGCTATTGAATTTAAAATGTTATATATATTATTATTATTAGTATTCTATAATTTTATAGTCAAATACAAAAATTAACATTTGACATTTATAAAGATTATAAGTTCATAACATCATGAAGTTAAGTTTGAATAATGTATTATTGTAATTTAACGGACTTTTCCGTTGCACTTTTTACGATTTATTTTTTTCTCTTTAGTGTCAGCATGCAATTGCTGACAACGTACAAAAAGCCATAAAAATGTTGAAAGAAAGTGTACATGTATGTTGGGCGCGTAATACTTTTTCCGATGAAAAATGCATCCACGTCAGCAGCACGCGACCCCAGGACGAGGACGTGCATTATCCTGTACGTGACTGCCGCTATACATATAAACATTAATTTTGTTGTGGCGTTGGTGTTTTTTAACGCGACTTTTGAGTGCATTAATCTTGCATCTTAAAATGTTGGCTCTGAATCATACATTTGAAGTTGCGCACATTGTTGTGAAATAATTATACTTTAATTATACTTTAATCATTTCACTTGCATGTATTTTATCAAATTATATGTTAATGTTTTAGAAAATACTCGAATAAACCAGTGTAGAAATGAGTCAAGTTCTATAAAAAGTATTTCTGTTGTTTTGTTTTTTTATTGAAACAAAATGTAAATACAAAACCGAAACAAAAACAAAACATCTTGTTAATCGCCGTAAGGCTTTGGACTAAAACCAAAATACTCGCCACATTCGCTCGTTTAGCTGCTTGGAATGCTGGGCATAAACAATAACGTCACCACCCGGGCAATTAACAACTAGAGAAGCGCAATAAAGCAATAAAACGCGCTTCCCCAAACATTTAATTATCAATGCGACGTGATGCGCAAATAGCAGATCGGTGCACGCAAACGACGAAACGCGCATAGCGATGAAAGCTATATTGCCAAAGCTGTATCCACATCGCTTTTATTGATACTCTGATTATTCGCGTGTATCCGACGAGTCGCCAGGCTTTACAAAGCCGATATTGACATGCAGCAACATGTTCCAATCTACCAAGCATAAAATATCAAAAAATCAAAAAGCTTCTAAATATAAATGAAAATATATATTTCTGTATTAATTATAAAAAAAATTTGATTGTACTCTTTTTAGAAATTGTGGATATCAAAAAATTGATTACTTTTTGAGTACAAGAAGCTTGGCAATAAAATGAAACATAACAGATGAGGCCTTCCTCTGAGACGCAGAAAATAAAACGAGCACGTGTTACACGCATAGTTGCAAACATGATTGTAAAAAACGTAATAAAAGAGATGTTAACGAATGGTTTAATGGCTAATTACATTAGAACACATTGGATCATTGAAACATTAGCACATTAGAACACATTAGATGTGAAAATTAATGTTATAATTATTTTGTTAGTGGGCAGTAATTAATTAAATTCGATTCAAACGTTTTACTAGCATGATCTTTATATTTTTGGATATTTTCTAGTCTATAAAAAACATTAGTTGATTAGTGCTCTTGGTATGACATATAATCCTTCAATTACTTCAATAGTTATTACTAAAAAGTGAAAACAAGTTCAAAAACTTTACACAGACATTAAAATAAATCACCGTCCTAAACACCTCATTCAAGTTCATACGCATGCACGTGGAAACAATCATTCCTAATAAAAGTCCAAACTTTACCGTTAAATGCGTCAAACTTTTCCATTTTTACTTACTACTCAACTTCTTTACCTAGTACCAACATACCTACGACGAAACTTCCAACATTCTACGTTTCCTTCATTTTCAATAGCGTCCTTAACATCACAAAGTCTAAAACACTTAGCCTTTCTCTCTCAGTTCTACGTCCTACCATATCATTACTATTAGAATGCGTAGAACGCAGGATTAGTACAATGACTTGGGATTAGCTTATACACACCTCACTTCTTCAAGTTTAGCACGCTTATTACTAGCTGCCTGATGCTTACTCATTTAAAGAGTCCTAACGCGTTTCCTAACATCCTAACATCTTAAAGCAAGCACGAACGTAGGTACTCATCGAAGCACGTATAACACGCGTAAGTGCCTACTAGTCCTTACTCGTCCTTACGAGCTTCTTACGTCATGCTATGTCGTATAACGTACGCGCATTGGATTGAATGGAGCGGAAGAGGAAATATTCATTACCAAACTTTTCTCTTTGCGAGATAGCTCTTAAATTGTTATGGAAGACAAGAGAACAAGTTTAAGTGGAAGTATTAAGTTAACACTAAAAAAATATTGCAAAGTTTAAATATGATTTTTAGGTTGTAATCAAAGAATTTATAACAAAATAAAATCAATTGGAAATGTTCCATGAGTTTTACCCACATATTGGTCTGTAATTTACGACTACGATATAAAGTGTTCAGTATTTGACATTTAATCGCATGAATAATTACTGTAATCAAACCCCAAATGATGGGAGTACTAATGACAAACATACAAACTTTCTTGATATTTGCATAATTAATTTGCAATCGATTCGGCACTATCCAAAGCAAATGAACGCAATCAAACAAAACGCAGTTGCAATTTTAGTGCAAACCATGATCGTATTTGATGAGTTGGAAATTTCAAATCGACTGATAGATGATAACAAACACCTAGAGTGTCATGGTCGCTGTTATGCATCATGATTCAGCGTTGTGTGTGAATCCTGTCTATCTAATGAAAATGGAAATTTACGACTTTGCTGACCATCCACGCCAAACACGTTCGGACAAATGTAGAAATTTATTATCTAATTCTCTCCGTTATAATGAGTTATAGCCGGCATCAATGTCCAATGTCGTTTCCTGCTTTTAGCCCCGCCATTGACCTACCGGTTTATAACTCAATAATAAACAACAACTAAATGTTTGATAAAATATAGCGAGCGTATATCAATATTAATATTTGGGAATATATGAGGCGTTAATGATTAATTATACGCGTCTTTATTGTGAAAGTATAAAGCTTTTGTGTTTGGTTAGGTGGTAATTACATGAAATTATCAACACTAATGACTATGAATTCACGTGGGAAATGTGAAACAAGAAGTTACGGAATATCGGTATATATACTCGTTAGACTCATTAATCATTTTGTACTTTGGTTAAAAACCACTCAAGAATTTTATTATTAATTTTATGTAATTTGTAAAAAAAATAATTTGGTAATTTACTTCTAATGAACAAAAAAAAATCTTTACTTTATCACCACTCTAATGTTTCAACTTGTCTCCCGTTTTCTATACCCCTAGCACCCCTTATCAGACAAGAGGTGTTTAAAACGTACTTAGATGCTTCTATATTGTCTATTTTATATTTTTATTTTAACCTTTTAAACTAGGCACATTGTATGTTGTTTGTGAAGTATGTTTTGAGACTTTAACACTTGATCTCAAGTTAACTACCTCTTGAACTGATTTGCAATAACTCTCGAGTACCTTTGAAGCATGCCGCCGACTAAGTATAAGCAAGAATTATTTCCTTCTTGAACGCTATGACTATAAAACATAATGCTATTTATTTTTATTTCAAATAAAGATAAAATTATAAATTAAACTGAATATATAAATAAAAATGATAAACATCTAGATAGATCATGCGATAGTAATTTATTTTTCATTTTAAGTTGTTAAGATTTGGTGCTGAATCAACCAAATACACTAAATTCGCATACAATACTCAGCAATTTTCATATTTTCATTATAACGTCTATATTTAGGTCTATTTCTTCATTCGCATTCGCGAATTTGCGAATTGTGCGTGGTATATATGCTTTCGTACATCAACTCCTATTATTTCCCCCCTTTTTGCATTTCATATCAAATATGCCTGGCGTATATAAACAGAGGCCTATTTGTTATGCCCGGATATATACTATATACTCGTAAATGAGATGGGATTTCTCTTAGGGAAAAAAATAATGTAAAATAAAATAAAAGCTTGCCAAATGGTGTATTTGGTCGACCATTAATGGCTTATTCCGCTCATTATAAAAATATATTACCAACTTATAATATATTGAATACATATATATACTTTTATCTTTACAGGTTGTTCAACAAAGTTAATTTAAAAATAAATACAACGTTTTTATGAAAAATTTTAATGAAAAATTGTAGGTATATTATTTTAGTAAATGTTTAAGGTTAAAGTAAACAGAAATGATTGTGAGTGGATTTTTATATTCCTATATTTGTGGCTATCATTATTCTCATCTTTTATGCTTAGGGCGGCCAAAAAAAACATTTTCTTTTTTGTGTGTCTGGTCTTTCAGCAGCTATTCTATAGATATCACTTGAATACGAGGAAGAGGAAGACTTTTAAATATTGGAGTTTATTGCTCTTTAAAAAAAAGTGAAAATAAAAGAAGTAAAAAACAATTTTAAGGGTAATAGTATTGTGCGCAGAGATTTAGACTACAACAATTTAATCTGCATAGCGTAGACTATTCTTTAACATAATTTCTGTACAAATGGTTTCCTATTATTACAGTACAAATATTTGAAAAGGAAGCAAAACCAGAATAAACGGAATTTATACAAAAACGTAATCTCATCATAGTCTTTATAACATTAGTACTCCGAACTGTTTCATCTTTATAATCCAAACTTTATCTTTCCACATGTACAAGTACATCATATTCATACTAATATACTTTAATATCATTACCCATTACAGGCTTTGATGTTAAAATGGAAATCGTTGAGATTCCTTTAGAGAACGCTTAAAAACTTGTTAAACTAATGTATTGCCGTTATAATACGATTGCATTTTGTGGTTATGAATTTCAATTTTCTAAATCACTTAATGTATACATTGTGAACTGAAATAATCTTAATAATTTATAACAAACCGTAACGACTTCAATAAATTTGTTAGGATCGCCTATCCTTTTCTAATTGTTGCAAGTTTCAACCGTTTTTTGTTATCAAATATATAAATAACATTATATAACTATTTACAAAATATAAACAAAAGAAAGTGTTAAATTTTAATTAAAAACACCACTTTTGTTTATTTATTTATTCATCCAGAACCACGCTTGTAAGCATCCTATAAACAAGTTTGTTAGCAAAATAAATATTTGTTTAATTTTT
>JARJDS010038271.1:0-12802 GCA_030264155.1 Atheta pasadenae | reverse complement strand
CATTCCCATCATGTTTTTGATCTTGAGAGTCTGTAAGGGTTTTATAGATCATTAGAATTTGTAGCGTCCCAAAGTTTTTTTGTAACTTTATAGCTCTTCTAATAGCTCTGCAACAGTTATCCAAGACACTACCTCACAAATATGTATAACATACGATATTTTAGAGCCATCTGACGACGTGAGCCCTTTGGCGTTTGTTTTTTGTTTTGGTTTTCTTCATTAAAGCGACGAAAAATTCCTAGCAACCAACCACAAGCGTTCCAAAACGTTTTACGTCTGTTCTTCGTTCTTCAACTGAAGGCAGTGCACCTCAAAGACGTCAAGACAGCAACAAGCCCTTTTGTCGTTGAGATGTTGACGCTATCCCAGCGACCCTTTTCTTTATCTATATCTTCTTCTATCTCTTATATTCTTACACATCTTCTCATCGTTTGGTTTCGTTTTCATTGGATTTTTTTTCTCTTCTTCAATCCTGCAATACAAAGAGCAAGTTTTTTATTCCCATTCATCGTCACACCACCAAAAAGTAGTAACCCGTTCTGAATTTAAATCGAAACCAATAACCAATGACCAATTCTTGACTTCTCAATGGTACGCAATAACCATTCGCAAGTCATTGTTATAATTTAAAGCGTTTTATAGTTGAATGTGTTGTGATAAGCAAACACAATTAATAAACGCGTACGATAATCTAAATTTATCATAACATAAAATTTCATAGCTAATTCGATTTCACGGAAGAATTGTGACGACCCCGTTTTGCAACACGTTACAACCGCAACAAAAGCAACAAGAAGTTATGATTCTTGTTTTCTTCCGCATACAAGAAATGGCACAGTTTCTTAGAGTGTATTGTTATCATTATCAGAGAATTATTTTTAAAGCACCAAAAGACATCTGGATGTTATATCCAGTTATATCATTCAATTCTGAGTATTTTCTAATGATTGCTAACAATTCCTACTTTGTAGATCAAGCATTTTATTTAATGAATGAATGGATCAAATTATTATCGAAGAGCAAGCTGTGATAATCTGCGAGAATCGAGGTCAGGAAGCGAACGAAACTTCCGCCATCCAGAACACCTACACGCGTATTGTGTGTTGCCTAGTTTTACATTTTAAATCTTAAAAAATGACGCAATCTATTAACATTTTGTGATAATTTTAATCAAAATAATTTGGCCCAGTTCCGTTAGTTACTGTTTTAAATTAATTACATTTCAAAGATTTTTTTGGACATTTTTATAAATTAATTTAATAACGTTGCATCCACAACCACGATAGATGGCGCTATAAGTATTGAAATCAAAATAAATACAAAACTTATTAAAAAAAGCAACTATTTCTTCTCTAAAGCTTTAAATTCTTAAGCTAGGGTAAAGTTAAGTAAAGAATTTATCAAATATTTTTAAGTCATCGAGGGATTTAGTTAGACCGTAAAGATTAAAGTCATACGTCATCATTCTTTTATACTTATATACTTAAGGGATGATACGGACTTATCTATCATATGAAGACAAAAAAATCAACACTATTGTGAGAGAAATATTTAGAAAAATAACAAAAATTTGAAACTTAATACTGCTTAATACTTAAAAACATGGGGATGACACAACATAAATATTAATTTTTTTGACACTAAAATTTAAAACCGGATGCTTACTAGTTAAACTAATATCTTATCTTTTCCGTTATATTTTATGTGATGTTTAATATTTAGTAATATGACTTACAAATATGGTAATTGTTTATGGTATTGTTTGTTTATTTATTTGTTTGGTTTTTGTTTTCGCGACGTTGCCAACGCTAAAACGCTAAAACAAAACGCACGACAAATAATAAACAAACGTGACTTTAATCGGATTACATTCAACTATCAAACAATTGACAAACAAACAAAGCAAGCACGTAATCACAGGATTTGTAACGATTAACGATCCATTCATCAAACATCAAACTGCATCAAACAATAATCGTGTCCCACCAAAACTCTTTTGATTCAACTTTTAATAATTATGATGTAGTTAATTCTGTAGTTTTGTATAATTACCACTTGCATACTTGTTGAACAACACAATGAGTTGGTATAGTTTGCAGTCGTAGTCGCAGTTGCAGTTGCAATTGCAGTTGAACTCTGATTACACTGATTTTTAATTATATAAATACCAATATCATCGGACGTCAAACCAATAAAAGTTTGTGATTTTCTTGTGTTTGTAAATGTAAAACACATACAAGTTGTCCTAGTACAAAGAGAATAAAATAATGAAAGATTTGAGTTGTAGAACTATGCAAAGCCAAACCACACATGGATATGCATTGATATATATTGTGTCTGTCGGTTTTGATGGCGGATGGCGGTGGCTGACTTGGTGGTAGACCACAAATGCCACACGCATGCAATAAATGCAATATAAATGCGATGCAAAGTGCCGCGAACGTTGTGTGCTTGTCTTGTTGGTTGTAGGCTTGCACTTGATGAAGATAGAGAGTGGTCGTATCGCAGACTCACTTCAGAGCATCCCGATTCAATTAAAAGCCAATCAATTAATATTATACATGATTATACCTTGTATCTGGTCGAAGCCATCGAAGATGGGCTGAGATGCACGATCACAGACGAAAAGAAGAAAAAGGTCTTTTTGATTTTCGATGCATCGGCGCATCATGTAATTCACTTATAGATTAATGGTTTCGCCGCGATGAGAAAAAACGTCGACATGTTCAACAACTTGTTTAATCATAAACACCATGGAAACAAAAGAAACTAAAAAGGAAAATAAAACAAAATCAAAAATGATAAAAAACAAAAGTTTGAGAGTTTAAGTTGACAAAACTTGATTTTCTCGCTGTGTTTGAGTTTACAAAGCTAGTTAATAACACATATTATTGTCTATTAAAGCTAGATGAAGAGAAATGATGGCCAATAACATGGTCAATAATGAGCAATGAACAATGAAAGTTTAAACTAAAGTTTAACGAGTTTTCAAACTTTAACAGCTTCATTTGTTTGCGTCCGCATTCAAATCCTTCAATAATAATTACTTTCAAAGCTTTTTCACAACAAACTATTTGAATTTTATTCCCATTACCAAAAGCTATCTTTCTGTAAAACAATTTGGTTGGCATTGTTTTCAATGTGTAAATAACATAGATGGCGATGGCACGGGCTCAAACTTTATTCATTTGTTTAACATTTAACTGTACATCGCACACTTTGTTTGCTCCTTACACCAAATGTTCATAACTTTAAAGCAAGCCAAAGAATATTGAAATAAACGCAATGAAGAAACAGGTATTTGGCAAATATTTGAATTCCTCTTGAGTTACTTGAGTTATTTGACGTTCTTGGGTCTTCGCGGTCGTGTCCTCGTGGTTTCTTTATGAATGAAATGTTTGCACTTTTAGTTAATTCAATTTGTGGTTAAAGCGGTTAAAGTTTATGAAAATTATCGTGCGTTCAAATCTAAAATGGGAAAATTATGTTTTGTGATTGGTATGATGAGTGGGCGTTTGGACGTTAGGGCGTTGTGAAGTTATCTAATTTGAAAATCGTTGGATCAGAATGTGCTTGATAGCTGATCAAGGGTTATACGCTACAAAAAGTTATAAAGGATGAAAGATAGAGGTTTGCGTTAAAACTTTAACTAAAGAATGCAAAACAAAAGATATTATTCAGGAATTTAGAAGAACTCAAGGGCAAAGGTTAATGTTTTGCTATAATTTACTCGAAGAGTTTGGGTTTAATGTGAATAATGATTTATCGTTTTGTAATATATCAATATCCATCAAAAATGTTGGTTTGAAGCTTGGATAATAAATTTTTAGAAAATTTTTGTATGATTTTTGACACAAAATCAATAAAAACTCATTCTTCTAATTAAACTTTCAAAAAAGCTTTCAACAAAAGTTATTCTTTGTTAACCAATCTATATTTTATCTTAGTAACATTTTTTGATAAAAAGCACCAATTTTGCTAAAATCGCAAAAGTATATCATTACTCAAATACCGATATTGACTTCGATCATGAGTTTTGATACAAAAACACTAAATGACATAATGTCTAACTCAAATTTTAAAAAATCAGCTAATAATTAATTTGGATAAAGTAACTTTGAAGATACTACAGTAAAAACCAAATAGAAAAAATCTTACTTACAATCCTTGTCGCTTGATTTTTACTCTCCCTAGCTGGTTTCTTCATATATTCACATCTTTGCTTCTTAGCTTCTTACCATGCTTGTACGGGTTCCCTTTCGCATAACATTCGCAGTTCCCAGCTCAATACTTGGTGGCGCATAAAGTACTTATATTACAACGAATAACTCGGCATAAAATGCGCGTCCAGCACGTCGTTTAATTTAATCTCGCCGTGTTGCATGGCCTCGTCCTCGTACTTCGTCCTCATCCTCAGTTCTCCCGACTCGGCAAGGGGCCTTACAACCACACCATACGCATAGGTACGCAAGAAACGCAAGACGACTCTTTTCATCTTCTACCTCTTCCACGTCTTCGTCTTTTTCATCATCATCATCGATGAGATGCATCTCCTAACAACATCAGCCAGTACCGGCAAACGCTTGGTGTCGGCGTTTCGATCTAGCCCCAGAGTGACCAAACCGACCAAACTCTCAGACATATTCTTCAGTCTTCACTCTTTACTTCTTCTATATGCATACAGCATCCAGCATCCAACACCACATCCCAACCAATGCGTAGTTGTAGTTATTACTTCTACGAGTCTTACCGGCCGAAGAGTACCGAAGAAACCGACGCGTTTTGTTGTTGTTGTTTTTATTTCTTGTTCGGCTTTGCTCGGCCAAGCTTACGCGATGAAAACGGCGATTTATTCATGGGATTCTTTTCCGCCGCGCGTTCCTTCGTTAAGATCAACGCGCAGAAGACTCGGTATTGTGTGTTCTTTGGGTTGTTAGGGTCTTGAGAACCAAACGCATCTCTTCATTCATACTGCCGAAGACGAGGTTACGTAGTTTAAATTCTCGGATAACGACGTGGACTTATTAATTGGAAAATTAATTACAGCCACTAGTACATCATCATACTAAAACGGTTTTGAGATTAGACACTAATTTATTACACTTAATTATAATTATATATACCTGAATTTATGTTGTTCAATTACGTCAGTCACACAATTTCTAAATTAAATCAAAATATCCATGCAATTCCACTAGAACACAAAAACAAAACAATCACAGAATCAACAACTTTTTACTCCTAGGCCTACTTGATTTTGTTTTTTGTATTTCCACCAATAACTCCGTTCAGTTTCGTTTGTTTTCATTTGTTTTGTTTGCCAATATCATCAAATTAAAATACCGTGCGAGTAAACAAGTTGTGAATAGTTGGCTTTGAGAGTGTTAAGTGTTTCAATCACACTTCAACACCATATTAAAAATTATTTACCGATTGCACATAATCCAATCGAACGTTTTCAACCTTTGCAACGCATTTTTCCACTCAACAACCCGGGAAAACAAAACAAAATAATCTCAAGTGTAAACCTATAAGTTTTCAAGAGCTTTCAAGAGGTTAAAAGTGTAAAAATCATTAAAACTAACAAAAAAAAGTATTAACAATTAAATGGTAATATAAAAAAATATTCAAATTGTTAGCTTAACCAGATGGACATTGTAATTACACGGCTTGCGCAGTAAGTACAGATTTTTGTTAAAAATAACTAAAATTAGTTTTTAAAATTAGCTTCTTATAAACCTAATGAGTAATTTATATTAAGCTGCTGGGAAAAATCAATTATGCGGTGTATTATCGCGTTGTTTACTTAGTTATCGCACGCATGCTTTGCTTTCCTGCCATCTTTCTGATTCTCAGCGTGCCAGCACGTTCCATTGAAGTCTGAAAGATTCTTTCTTTATTTTTGTTTGCATTAACTAAGAAAAGTGTTCGTGCTGGGTTTCAAATACTTTCAAACACAATCAAACAAATCAAACAAATCAAACAAAACGTGTTGGGCATAATCCATCAAAATGAATTTAAAAAATAAAAACTTAACCTAAAAATAATGTCATAATATTTAAAGAAAAAAATTTAAATTTTAGGTTATGTAATAATTTTTATTGTATTGTGTTTTATTTTACAATTAAAGAAAGTAATGTTTAAAATGTTTAATCTGAAATTGTTTACACAAATTTCTTGTTTGATGGAATGGATCTGACAACTGAAAACATTACTAATTGCATTTGGGAATTCGCACATGAACATGAATCATGAACAAACCTTGGGGGTTTACATTGAGTGCAAGAAAGTAAACAATTACAATTTATTCTTGACTTTAGTACGCAATTATAATTCTTAGTTTAGTTGCTTTCAGCTTTCAGTTAAGCTAGCTTAGTAATGTTTGCACTTGTAGTGCCATCTGTTACTCACTAGCCTACTTTATATCTAAACTCTTAACACATTTCCATTAGGTATTTAACATAACATTTATTTTTGCGCGCGGTTTAAACTTGTTAACTATAGTTTGGTAGTTGACGGTTAATGTAAACCAGTTTAATTACGATTATTATAGTTTTTATAGCATTTACTGAATAAATGATTATGACTTGATGATTACTAACTTACCGACTTGGACTTTGACTTTATGTTGTGAGTCTGTGCGAAGTCGTTTCGATTTACAAATTAAATTGATTTTTATTGCGATTTTTATGATTTTTACGAGTTTTTTTTGTTAAAATTGTCTGCAATCAACATAAAATCGTATGTGTGTTTTTTTGCAGGAATATAACTTTTTAATGTTTGGTTATATTTTTTTGTGTAACTTATTTACAAGATTGTAACAAATTTTATCGTTTAGCTTAGCTTAGTTTTAGTTTTAGCGTTTTAGGTTTTCGACTTGTAGTATAAATTTGTAGACAATGTAAACATCAATTGCCAGATCACCGAACTAAACTAACCTGGTTGTAGTTTTTTTTTCCAACTTTAACTCTTTGCGTTTGTGTTTATTATTATTACGTTTTTCTATTGCTTACTTACATCACTCTTAACGATGAAAGCGAATATTTGAATTCAAACGTTTTGGGGTTTTTGGGTTTTCCGGTCTCGTTTACTGAATTATACAAAACTAACCAAACGAAATGTTTAGGCAATGTTTGATTTAATTTATTAGCTTGGTATATTTCTAGGAAATGAAGTGAAATGTTTATTATTTACTTATCAAATAAATTAGTTTTGAATTTTGTTTAAAGAGTTAGAGCATTTTGAAAACAAAACATTTTATTTTAATTTTTTTTCAGTAATATTTAGAAACAAAATAAAATAATATTAGTCTGATTTTATTATTTATGTTAGTGACTAATTGTAATAATTTTTTTTGAAGCCATTTATTTCAAAATGGCGGCTGTACAACGAAAAATTTAAATTTAGAAACCTTAGAAGGAAAAAATTTAAATTTTTAACATTTCAACCGAAAATTTTATTTTTATCCTTGTTGTTAGGCAACATAAAAAAATAACACCAAACCAGAACTGTGATATCATGTAAGTAATAATGCATGTGGCGTGAAATTTATTAATGCCGGATAATCGGAGGTTCTTTCCATCTGGAATTCTTCTAAATAGTTAGATAAAACTGGCTTAAAATAACGATTTTTTTATTCAAATTTTCGTTTCAAAGAATTTCATTTGGTTATAACCATAGTCAAGTAATATAAATAAATATTTCTATATAAAATCTTTTTAAAGTTTTAATATTTAAGGTTAAGTTTTGTATTTAGTTTCGTTTTTCTTAAAATTTTAGGGTTAGTTTATTAGTTTCTTATTATGTAGTCATTAAACGTTTAATATTTTAAAAACGCCCACACAAGACTATTAACAGCAGGATGCGCAGGACTTTACATGCAAAGGTATAGGCCAACAATATCAAGTTTGAGAGAGAACTCCAGTTCTAGTTCTAGGTCTAGTTCTAGTTAAAATGGCCCTATGAATAATTACACTATCTTTTCTTGTCCAAGGTTTACTCTAGTTTGGACTTTTAACTTTATTCTTTTTTCAGAACGAATAACCGTAAAACGTTGTTTTAAATGACAGTTTTTTCGTTGAATTTACTAAAAACAAGTTTGAAAATTTTATCATATTTTAGGAAGTTAGGGTTTTGTTTTATTTCTTTTTATTTTGATGTCTTAAAGATCAAAGTACACTTAGTTTTTTATAATATTACAACAGGAAATTCTTTCTTTATATGAAAATTCAACATTAATTATTATCAATGCTATAGAGTAATATAGGAATTGTCATTATATTACCCTTATAACTAACGTGATTTGCTCGAAAAATACGACAATTCCAAGTACAAAAATGATAAAAAAAAAACAAAATTAACCTAAAATTAAGCTGAAAATAGATCTATATATTCTTCCGCTTTTGTTATAACTGTTATTTACTCCTAAACCCTTTATTTTAAGTTATAACTGTTTCTTTTGCTTAAACCTTTAAAATTAACCCACAAAAAAAAATTGAAAGATGTTAGTTAGTTGTTAGTTAATAGAATAGTGAAAAGCACCGAAGATAATTGCATAATGTCGACTTGCTTCGCATTGCATTAACTAACTGCACATTAGTTTTCTTTAGCCAGAATGCTCACAGAGAGTGACCAGCGGCGCATCGGTAATCGCAGCTCGCGGGACAGTAGTAAAAAGGAACGCGAGCTTAATGACGATAATGATTGTAATAACGTCGTAAGTAACGCAAGTTTGTTACTAATGGCCGATTAGTTAATGCCCTTGGCAAAGCTCAAAGCTTTTGAGCTTTAAACGCTTAATATAAAGAAAACATAATAGATCAACGTAATCTAATAAAACAAAACAAAATCAGGCACAAACAAACGAAAACAAACAATAAATAACAAAAGCATAACAGTTTAGACAATAGACGAATACAATACAGTTGTTAGTGATTTGTTTTCAAGATAAACAAACACAAACAAAAGTTAAACAAAACAAAACTTTAAAAAAAAAAAAAAATTTATATTTCAAATTTTATTAATTGTTGGAAACCCAAGCTGCAAGTAAATTATAAATAATTTAAATAAATAAACTAAATGTTTAATGAAAAAGTTTAAATGGGCGTTTTACAACCCACAACTTCCGGTTTTTGTTCTGAAAATAATTTCTATTATGCAATCTTTACCGGAATTTACGACATAGATAAACAACAGTACTAAATAATTATTAGAATAACAATTCTATCATTTCTAGATGTTCCTAAACAATACATAATAAAATAACAATTTAATTTGTGAAAGAACATAGCCTGCCATCTATGAACACATTGCTTAAGTTGTTTAGTTTGTAGAGTAAGCCCCGAATTGATTTTGAAACCCAAACACCACCTAACTAACACAACTCTGGCGGCGGGTTGAATTGGGTTGAATCTGGTTGAATCAATGAATGAAACCGTGCACGTATCAATTTATTTCACCTTTACCTGCATTGTGTGTTACCTGGCGCACGGCGCGATCACGCACTACGTCTACTCTCCACTCACGTGTTCGCGCCGTTTTAAATATCACCGGCGATTCACCTGGAGGAATCGGCTTTTCGTGGCGCAGGAGCGCAGCAGTACGCAGAGGTGGCATGCGCACGCGGTCTCAACCTTTCCAAAACAGTATGAATGTAGTACCTCACTCTTTCATTCACGTTCCACTCTATGTCTTTGTTTAGTGCAGGTAAAAGTTGTGTAGCAGATAGAAGCAGAAGGTAAAGCGTAACCGAACAAAACGTGAACCGGTCACGGTGTTTGTCTCTCTTTCACTTCAAAACTGTATGGTGTGTGTGTTTGTGGAGAGAGGTAGTAGATATGATTGCAGTAGGCCAGGTAAATTCTACCTACGCGCGTTTCTGTTCTCCTGGTCGTTGTAACCTAACGTTAAAAGCGAATTCTAACAGGTGTTAATGACTTTTTGCGTTGGTAATTATTACACAACGCTACACCGCGGTCTACATTTGAAATTATGTTTCGTATGATGTAATTAACAAAATTTGTAGAACGTACACTTACTTGCTGCAGTGGGAGTGTAGTGGTAAGTGTTTTGACCTTGAATGAAAACGAAACAATGTTACGAATATACTGACTGAATTGAAATCACCATCACCTTGAGTTGGAATGTAAAGTGAAAGAAAGATTTGTATATTTTGGTGTGTGGGGAAGGAAGAAAGACGTAAAGAAGTTAGAAGTAAAAAGAGATAGAAACAGAAAAAGAAAAACAAAATTTACCTATGCTCTATCTAACTTAGGGTTTGTTTGCTTAGAATTTGTGTTGAAGAAAACAAGTGAGTTGAACTTAACGTATGTTATGTGTGATAGAAAGAGATAGACGTCAAACAAACTTGTGTCAGTCAGTTTATTGATCGAAATATCTATGAAACATTTGAAACAAGCGACCAAAACGTAGCAATACGTTTCTTTTGTTTTTATTTTGTTTTGTTTTGTTTGTTAATTTAGATCTAACTTTTGTTATTTTAAACAAGCAATCTGTGTTATTTTCTTTTGTTTTTTGACGTGATTATGCTGCGTCCAAAACTTGAAAGTTTTTTTTTCAAAAAAGATAAAAGTTTAATGTCGCAATACCTGTAATTCACTTGTAAAACCGAATGAAAACGAAAGTAAATTTTTAAATTCCTGCAACAACGAGAAACCTAAATTAAATATTTTTTAACCTTTAAAATTTTAATTTTAATCTTCTAGTACGTCCCTGTAAGATATGCCTGGTTCCTAGTTCTAACATCTAACTTAATACTAAGAATATAGAGGATATAGAGGATGAGGACTTTCAACGTGACGTTGTATGTATTCATTGTACACTGAAGTCCTTTTAGTCCTGGAAGGTCCTTCAGTCCTTCCCACTGGTAGTTATCCTTGGAGAAAGGCCAAATATGGAAAGGACAAAAAGGATGTGGCTATCAAGAGAACAGAACATCGAAGAGCGTGTATTCGCACTTTCACCCTTGTGTTGTCGACTTTGCTTTTTTGTACAATTTCCACCCCTCTTGTGCTAGAGAGAGTAATCACAATCAATAAAATTAAGGGATGTCCAATGCAAGTCGACCAATCCGTAGTGAACTCTTCGTTGTGTTTGAACTTACTACGAATAATCGTATAGTAAGTGAATCAAACGTGTTTGTGTGTGTTACCGAGGTTGTTGCAGTGAGGGGAGGCGGCTTTCACCCTAGTTTGTCTCCTCTATGTTCTGCTAGCCGTGTATGAGGGACGCTCCGGATCTTACCTACTGGTACGGCACCCTGCGTTGTACCAACGTCCCCGATCGCCAATTCCAATCCGACGACCGTCCCCTCATTTCCTTATTATCCTTATTGTATATCCTTGCGTCCTTATGTCCTTATATTTTTACTCGTATTAATCCTATAGGCATAGGCTATAGGGATTTGTGTCTTTGCACTAGAAACTCTAGGCCTAAAGCTTGGATCCGTCTATCCTTTCATTTCTCTTTTGGTCCTTGCCGTTTTAAGGTTAAAATAACCTACCGTAAATTGATTGTATTGAGCAGGACAAGATTTGTATTATATGTTTGGTTGTATGAATGTTTT
The DNA here is from genome assembly GCA_030264155.1 of Atheta pasadenae. Classification (NCBI taxonomy): domain Eukaryota; kingdom Metazoa; phylum Arthropoda; class Insecta; order Coleoptera; family Staphylinidae; genus Atheta; species Atheta pasadenae. The sequence continues at coordinate 1,218 of JARJDS010038271.1, read as the reverse complement.
GGTCGTGTGGGTGCCTTTCTCTTTTTCGGCCTCTGTGTTCTGTGTTCTTCGTCGCGCAGCATAACAACCAACTTCTTCGGTTTTGGTTTCTCTTGCTGGCTTCGCGGTCGATTTCGCCGGCGCGCGCGCGCGTAGAGTCTGCAGGAGGTCGTGCGTTCGCATGTTCTCCCGATACGCGGGATGTAATAATAACCCGAAATGCGACCCCGCACAAGGTTACTTACCTCGGAGCTATGTGACCAAAATTTATTTCAAACAAACAACAAAATGATCCTTAATTCATTGTAGATATTCAAGTAGATATATTTATTAATTTTTATATTAACAATTTTAAAGCTGTTACTGGATTACTCATTAGGTATAATTTAAATTATGAACATTTTTAATTGGTATCAAAAAATTATCCTATAAAAAATTTAATTTTTTTTAACTACAACTTAACGGACAAACAAAATAATTTTGTTTTTAGTCAATAGAATATTAATAGTAAGTATATAGTTTATAATATGAATAATCTTTGAACAAGACTGAATCCTTAAGGGGTTGAATCCTTGAGGGTTAAATCCTAGCTAAGAAAATCGATGACTGAACTGTGAAACTGTTTGGAAACTCGTACTAGGGGTTGTATTTTACTTATTGAATGTTATGTTATCCTGATACAAAGGACAAGGAAGGGTTTACCTACCCTACAAGCAGTATCGTCCTGTGTGACGTCACAGCACTCATCCACAATCTTTTACTAATAAAACAAAACACGATTTGAAATAAAAACAAAAATAAAAACAAATTCCAAACAAATGGAGATTTTTGTTTGTATTCCAAATTACAAATTAGATAACAATTTTTACTTTTGATTGTAAATTTTTATTTTTATTATTTTAAGTATTATTTACGTTATCCTCTGGTTTTTAATCAAGTTTACGATATATAATTTATGAAGATACGTACTTGGTTCAATCAAAGTTTAAGTTTCAAAAATATTCCTTTAAAGGATAAACCATTAAAGTAATATTTTATGGTTCGAATCATTATCTTATATATACAAAACGTTACAACAAAATCTATAACTTGAAAATGTCTACTGCAATACGAATAAACAGCACATAACCTAACAAAATTAAATTTTAGGTTAAGTTTACTTTAAACATTTTACATTGTATTCAAATTAATGTTAAAAAAATAGTGATTATGTTAATTTTTATTATTATATTTATTGGT
>JARJDS010038246.1:0-10800 GCA_030264155.1 Atheta pasadenae | reverse complement strand
TATATAAAGCACATTTTCGATTTGTTGTGGGTCTACAATGTCTACAATGCAAAAACGAGCCACAAAAACTAGACGCGCCGCTGCGACTCGACTCATCAATCGCTTCTTTCAATTTTTTTATAAACGAATTTAACATTAGATTATCACAAATGGAATAATATTGTCAAGTCATGCCAAACAAATACACTAATGTAATATTATTGATAAATACAAAATAGGATTAATTTTTTTTTTTTTAAATAACAAACTACTACAATTTTTCCTAATTACTTTTTTTGGTACCTAAGAAAACAACCAGAACAGTGTTAATAAAGATAAACTTTAAAGTTAAAGTTTTAATGATCGTAATAATAAACGCAAATGAAAAAAAGTCTACAATTTTTCCTCTCGTAAATAAATTAACACCAAGCGTAAAATCATCGTAAAATTCATCTGGAATTTCCAGACGTACTGACATACATTTGATGTGTTTCAAGAGCAATGGAATATTTTCTTAACACACAAATTTACACCTAAAACTATTTACACTTCATTAAACCACGAACAAGTAACGCCATCTAGCGGTACTAGCTGTAAGTTAGAATTTTGTTCAAAGGTGTTTTCTGACGTGCAAAATATGAAAATCGAATAAAAATTTGCTTGCAATCGCATTTGCACACATCTATAAAAGGAACTGTTTATCAAAGGCTTCGACGCTCATCCGCCCACGCATCGTATCGGATCTGGCGTGAACGACGCAGCCAACATTATTATTATTAGATCGACGCCTATTTTAATTATTAAATGATGTTGCCGCGTTCGCGCATTCGCGGTCCATTTGGGCTGGTAAAACCGCAGTATGGTGTGCGGTCGTGTGCGTCAATGTCGCTGTAATAGTCGCCATAAAACGCCTATAAACTCGCTTATTCACGCGCATTAATAAACATTTATCAATATTCGCCAGCGTTTTTTCAATGCCCTGGCCCCGACGCTCTTGCATTATCATCCCGATGGTTGTTAATGCGTTTACCGACTAAGGTTTTAGTATTTCACCTAACTTTTAGGAATACAATATCTTAGAGCCATAAACAGTCATAAAAATGATAAATAAATCGCGTTAGAAGTACGCGCTATTTGGTAGTAGATGGCGTTAGTTCACATTCAATCTAACCTAAAAATTGTGTAAAACTGTGTAATTTTTTTGAATTTAAGGTTAGGTTATGTGTATGTTACAGGTGCAATTTAATTATGTAAGACTTGTGAGACATGTACCATATGCGTTCATATCATATCATGTCGCAACACATGCCGGCTGGATGGCGGCGACGCGATGAAGCGTCGCTTATTAAAACGTAATTGATTTATCTTAGACGACGATGAGCCGTCTCTCCACCTTGAGCGGCGGCGAGCGTGTCGACGGCAGCCGCCTCTTCGGTCATTAAGCGTTGCGTAATTAAATTTGCGTGCATTTACTCATTGCAAGCACACATTACTTATGCTCACAAAAGCTCAAGCTGTCTTCAGCATGAAGACATCAAGCCCAGCAGCTAAAATTACAATTTTACATCCAAAACAAATAAATAAAAATATTGACGAAATAAAATGCATGTTAGATTATGAAACTATTCGATGTAGAGCACGGCGGCGTTCGTTAACATTTACCTTCAACTTGACTGGCCCTGACGCTGCCGCCGCCGCCCGCGACGCTATGACGTCATACAACGGTCGCTTGGCAACCCACGAGTCGCCTTGAATGTCTTATTAAAAATTTACTCACTTAAACTAAATTCGATGGGATTCAATTGAATGCAACAAGATTCCAAATTAAATCAAATGTTACCACAAAATTAATGAATGTAAGAAACTAATCTAAACTACAAACAAATTACAACGATTGCTAAATAATATCAACAGTGTCAAACCTATTGACTTGTAAGTGAATCGTTGTGAAACTCGTGACAGTTAAAATATTTTTTTTGGGTATTTTTAGTCAGAATAATGAGATGAAATCAAAAGTCAGGTCGTTTGCATCGTTTACTCAAGTTATAGCTCGCTTGAGCGAACGAGTTGAAATGTAATTTCGGCCGTCGACAAGATTTTGAGCCGCGACGCGTCTAGACTGTGTGACTGCGTCTGTTTGACGCACATTATCCTCCGCCCCGCCGCCGCCGTCATTTAACGTTTCGTCCTTGGCTCCTTGCGCTGTAAACCAGTAACAGTTTAACTGAGCGTTGACGCACAGGTGGAAAACTACTTCGTTTGACACGACAACGAGCAGAAAAACAATCGAAAAACGATGATTTATGATTTATTATGTTTGGCACACTTGATCACGTTAAATATTTTAAAACGTTACAAACAAATGACTTCTTTGACACCGAACTAAATACGTTTTATCAAAATATTTATTACGTAAATTTTACCTGACATTAATATTAACTTTAACACCATTGAAGAAATGAGTGTATGCTCCATAAACGCGTTTGTTTTGTTTTGTTGTTTTGTTTGTTAGAATGTAAATCTAGAGTGCTTTATGTTTTCAAAACTACGATCGCATTATCCATGTTTTTGTCATTTGTTTCACCTAAACTGAAGTTTTGTTTCATCACGTAACAAGACATAAACCAAAAATACGAAATTCTATATTTGATGACAGAATCAACAAAATAATATTGTGTATATGTGTATAAATGTGTGTATCAGTGCATCGTAACACAAATAAAATATTACTCAAGTCATGATTTATGCGAATATCATCAACATTGTCTCGTTGTCCATCCATATTGTCCACGTGTACACGCAGCCAGCGTGCTGTGCGTTGATGACAATGATGACAATGTCACAATTTCCAACACTGAGTGGTCCCCATGGTCCGAATGTCACGCATGCAGCACATGCAAATTTAATTAGATCAATGTTAATGTTGACTTTACGCGCTCATCGCGTCACACTCCCAACTTACAAACACGCGTTCACATTGCACTTACACAATTTGTGTTTTCGTTGAGCATGTATGTGGTTGACGTACGAGTGTATATGGTGCATTTTTGTGTGATGCAAGTAGTATTCAAGTTTGCATGCCCGTTGCAATTGCGTGTTGAAATATCAAATATGCTGGTGCTCGAAGCAAATAGCAAACAACAAACAACTCTCCCAACGTGTATCATCATCATCATCAAAGCGTGCGGATTTGAAATGTTTTCGTGTGGACAGGAGTAAATTCGTTTGTGGTGATTGGTATTTGTTTGTTGTTGGCACTTTTTTTCTCATACGAGCTCATTAAATCATGAAGTTTTTGCGATTTGCGATAACGAATTGAATTGAATTGATACTTTATGTTTACACTTATTTACTATCGTGGTTTATTTGTGTTACAAAATATATTATAAGTGATAATTGTTTTGATGAATCATATTTTTCGTGATTCTTTTTTTTCATAATTTGTTTATTTTTAAATTAAGTATTTAACTACTTAGATGATGATTCATCAATTTTTTTGGACGCAAAATAACAGTTTCTTACAAGTTATTTGAGTTGCATAACGTCAATAAACTCAAACGTGTGGTGGGTTGTATAAGTTTAAAACAAAACACAACAAAAACTTGTGAATTTTGTTATGCTGTTAATACTGTTAATATTCATTTGTTTTCATTATGTTTTCAACTAAATGCCAAACAGTTCAAAGTCAATAACTTTTGTTTTTTTTTGTATGTTGTTATGCAGTAGTTAATTTTATATATTTCAAAAATAATTGTTTCCTCTACATTTGTACATTAAATAATATAATGTTTGAAAATTACCTGGTATAATTTAATGATATGCGGATGATCCAAACGTTTCATGATGTCCACCTCACGATACACCTTTTGCAAGTTGCCGGCATCGAGCTGCGACTTGTCGATGATTTTAATCGCCACCTGCAAATAAATAAATACATAAGTACAGGTTATGGTTTTTTCGGATTACGATGTTGTGGGTTTTTTTGGGAAAGTTTTAGTTTTGTGCATTAATTGGGAATTTTAAATTACTGTTTCACGAATCATAAGGCTTTACAATGGAATTGCCTTTATAAGGTGGGATGTATCCCAAGAATCCCAACGTTTTAACCGTTTTAACGATTGACGCATTCGCTGATTCAAATTGCAGCGCGTTGGTTGGCAAATTGGTGATCGCGTTCATCGTTGACGCAAACGCGAACCCAAGTCATTAACCGTATACCATCATCGTATTTACGCAAATAAGAATAAATATATGTTATTATTAATGTGAGAATAGAGTTTCATCAAATATTTCATGTTTCATTTTTTTAAAATTTTAATTTACAACATTAGAAGAAAGAAGAGAGATTTTGGTCAACATAGATGGCGCTGTACATCGAAGACGTATGTCGTTTTCTTGGCAGTTACATAAAACGTCATTAAAGTTGGTTTATAACAGTATATAAGTAAAAAAATTTTAAAAAAATCATAGAGGGCGGTAGTTTATAAATGTATATATTTTATTACTATTAATAAATGCTCTTATTTAATAATTTATCGTAAGCCGAATTATAAGCATGATGACAATTCGGATGCGTCATTTCAATAAAAATATAAAAATAATCTGCGCCGCGCTCGAATCAAAAATAAATATTTACATTTCGGATCCTTCGCAAAGTCCGCACTTTCGGCGGCTGTTTATTTATTGTTATGATACAAGCGTGAATCGCGTTGTTGTGAATTGTTATATCACACAACATGGTCATACGCCGCAGAATTAAAAGACTTATCGAGTTATCGCTGACAACACATAAAAACGACCAAATACAATTGAATGCCCGTACATTCACCACAACATCACAAATCACAACAACAATATCACCAATCACTACACTTGATACGTAGTATTTTTTATCAGTCAATAATATTGGTTTTTTAAATTTACACTCATCAGTAAAGCAATGAGAATGTCAATGTATGAAGGGTTGCGTGGTGCGTGGATAATGGCGATTTTTTAGTAAATTATGCCGACGTTTTTTATCAATGTTTATAAATAAATAAAGAAATGTTGATATATTCGGACGTTGTTATAAATCAGAATACTACAAAAAGTCACTGTTTGCAAAGTTGGCGGAATAAACGCGGTGTAATGTGTATAGATCACGATTAACGATAGGCATTGATAGCAAATCCAAGCGACGCACGGTCGGCGCACAGCCGATTACGAAGCGATTAGCGCGTTTTGTGCGTCAACGTCAGAAAGTTGTGACGTCAAACAAACTCAAGTCTTACGAGTTTGCACCAGTTCTTGTGGTACTTACGATTCTTTTGTTTGATTCTGTCAGCTTTATCACTTTTACTAGAAGTAAACCTTTTTAATCTAATCAGACATTGCAGAAACAATATTTTTGTCTAAATTTCGGTATAGGTAGCGCCATCGGTTAACTACTTTGTCAACTACCGCAAATATCAAACGCAAAAACTTAAAATTGCTTAAGAAATAATACAAAACAAATAGAAAACACATGTTTTAATAAAATATTAACTCATTATGTATTTAAAATAAACAATTACTCGTCATTACTAAACCAATTTTCTTTTTAAAATTTATAATTTCAAAGCGCCCTCTGTTAACTACTTTCTCAACAAATGTAAACGTCAAACACAACACATGTTTTGACAAAATATTTACTTGTTATCTGTTAAAACCTGTGGTTAAAACTGAGCAATTATTCAAACAAAAAAACTATAACTAAACAATAACATAGTTGACTACCTAAATCTATAATAATTATTTGTGTTATCGCCAAAACTACGTTAGCAATGCTCAGAATTCGTACATTATTCCATTACAATCACGTTTGGAATTTTTTTTTGTGGCGAATACACTAAACATTTATCAACATTTTTCATAGTCATTGTTATAGTAAATTGGAGCATAAAGTAAAATAAAAAAACGATTGACGTCGTTTGCATTATTATCAATGCGCACGAGCTACAAAACGAGACTTTAGGAAACCACCGCCACTAATCGTTTTGAAAGTAGTCGTACTTGCGTGCAAGCTGAGTAAACGCTCGTGGACCAATAAGCAAACAAACAATAGACGAACAGACATACATTGCGACAATTAGCAGTATTGCTCTATTGCTCCATCGACGCACTTGCATGTCTAGATGGGGATCCAAATGAGCGCGACGTGCGTGCGTGGCGACCAATTAGATGTTACTGTTTCAACACTACCGTAAAGTTACAATTGCGTCAGTGCGTCAATGATCTTTTATGCTCGTAAATTGTAATTTCCTAGCAACGTGACAAATGCCAGAGAGCAACAGATGAATGTGTTTGTTGATGTCGTTGGCGTTGACATTGTTTGGTTGTCGTATTGTCACGATGTTGGGCCTTCCTAGATTTATGAAAGTTTTTGTTTTAATGTTATGTTTTATTAGCCATTGAACGTTTGACGTCAACGAATTGTCGATGCTTGATTGATTGCTTCGTGCGAATTGTGTAACTCATTATAACGTGTTGAATTAATTAATAATTATTGTACTTGAGGTTGTGTTTTATTTACTTTTCTATGGAATTTGATTTCTCATTCTAAAGTGTTATGAATTTGTTGAGCAAAAGCAGTTAACAATATTTTCATTATTCAAGTACAGGAAAGTTTTTTTTATTGATTAGTGGTTATTACAGTTATTATTAGTAAAGTGTTGAAATATCTAAGAAAATGACGTACTACGACGTACGTTTTTTTTACGCGGAGAGACATCTATAGGAAATTTTGATGACGAACAGTTTTACGTCAAGTATTAACTACAAATTACAAAACTGGTACAAAATTAACAAAACGTTGTCAATATTTTGTATTTTTAGGACAAAAAATTAAAGATTGGACTAGTAATATTTTGTAAAACTTTGCTTAATTGTCAAAACTGCGTACGATTTGATTTACAGAGACATCTACCGACAATTAATGAAAAGTTTTAAACATTTAAATACAAATTTTATCAAGCTGTTACACATAAACGTACTAATCATCAAATATTCTGGGTAATTGATAAGACAAAGAATTTTCTGGTCTTGTTTTGATAAAAATTTGCAGCAATAAAGGATTCTGTAGTTTAACGTAACTGTGAGGAATGGGACGTACGTGCATGATTTACAGTGACATTTATGTTGATTGACATCTTCTCTTGTAATGTTGTAAATTAAAAGAAATCATAAATTTATCACTTCTCATAAAACTCCTGAAACTCGTTTAACATCTAAAAGATTATGTTTCGTTTGAACCCACCCGCTGAATATTTAATTTTGGATTTATCAAAAGTGAAGAAGTCTTTTGATGCGAATTCCAGTGTGGGTTTACGATAAATGTGTAAACATCGTTCGCGTTTTGCGTGCGAACTTGGTGCTCACGTGCGATTTGCGAAAATCGAAGCTGTACAAACGCACAAACGGTTTGTTGATTTGTCATTGACATTTAAATTTAGATTTCACGAATGGAAAGCACGCCGTCGCCGCCGCTTCTTAGCATGCACATGCGAAAATCCGCAATTTATTCGCTTACGCATTTACTATCCACATAAAAATGATAGTTTACGTGCGAGGTGGAAGTACTAAGTGTTTATGAAAATTTGCAAGTCGCGAATAACAAATTGCAATTGACGATTAGTCATCATCTGATGATTTGATAATAACAATAACAAAACTATTAAAATTAAATGAGAATAGTAAATATTTAAATGATATTTCATTTTCTACCTTTGTGTTTTTATTGTGAGGTAAGAATGCACAATGCAGTGCAAACAGGAACAGGACAAAACGCTGCAACGCAGCGACGACGACGCCGCCACCGCTGCGCTGCAACGTCGAAAGCGTTCAACGCGGCGTCGCGTCTGGCGGCTCTCGGGAAGGACGCGGAAGCGGCGAAGGGCGAGCGTACCGGGGGCAATAACCCAATGCATGCTGTTTTCACAGGACTTAACAGGACTTTAACGGGAATGTCAAAATTGTCATTTAAGCTTTGATTTTTTTTGATTTAATAATTTCTTGTAAATTAATTTAATAAGTAAAAATTTAAATATTAAACTTAACGTTTTTTTTATTATATTAAAAAATTATTTTAAAAAAATTGTAAATACCTCTGTTTTAGTGATGCGATGTCTTGCAAGTTTAACGATGGCAAAATTGCCCTTGCCAATAGTGCGCTCGATGTCATAGAAACCGACGCGGATGGTCTTCGCGTGGCGGTCGCGATCGCGCTCCCCCATCTTCAGCGAACGTTGGTGGCGTTCCGCGATGACAGAAACCCTCGTCCTCTTGGCGCGCACTACGCTCTCTGGTGATGCGCGCACTTATTGCTAGATAATTCGATGTGTATTGTCATGTTGGTCGGTGGCTATCTGGTGCTCGCTGTCGACTCTCGTGTGGGTGGCGTCGGTGTGTGTTGGAGACTGCGCCGGGCGAGAAGCGTGCACACGCGACGCCCGTCCGACCAGAGGCGGGCACGACGACTACCGCCGCCGCCGTCACTGCCGCCGTTCGTCGGACGTAAAACGACGCGCCGGCGCAAATCACAAATCACAAGAAACTCACAAATTTACACTATCACTAAATTAACGCAAAATTAAACGTTATTTTCAAAACAAAACACAACAACAACAACAAAAACGTTGATTGTTTTGTGTAAAAAGTCAGTTTAAAACGTAAATATTATTAACAATCAACAATCAACTTGTAGTAATTGTTTTAATTGTTATATTTTAATCGTTTTTTTTTAAATTATTGTAAAGTAATTGTAAAGTTGTTGTAGTTGTACGAATGTCAAACTCGCGTTTGCTCGCGATGTCCGCGACTCAGCTTTCGCATCTCGCGCTCGTCGCGCTCGCCGACGTCGAAATGACGCACATGCCGGCTCGGGCAAGATAATATATTCATTACTCACGTTTTGTTTTCGCTATTCATAATGTTCACTTGCTCATTTGCTCAAATGCACGCCAGTGTTTTAACTTTCGCGCTTTGCTCGGTTTAGTATACTTTGAATCGTTGAGTGTTCATGTTACACAGCGCCCTCAGTCAGTGATAATTAACGCCAACCTTGCACATTTTCTGCAATTAACGAAGTCTGTACATATTGCACCTTTCTTCCCGTCATCATTCATCAGTGAACCAACAAATACAAGGATACACACAATGAGATAATTATGTGCGCAATGATAAGCTAATGTTATTAATATATTAATACTTTGTATAGTATATAGTAATTTAATTGATAAGAATTATTGCGCGCATGCAGGTTTATCCATAGTTTTACGTTAATGCTGACGACAGTCAGTCAATACAACCTAGTATTTTATATAGAATATATAGCAATCAAATATTTGTTATTTAGTTTTACTTTTTCGTTCAAACTTTGCACGTTTCGCGTACTATTCGCGCAGAAATTGCACTACGTATGCGTAAATCCAAAACTTTTCGATATTAAACTGCTATTGGTAAGGTTAAATCAATTGTTTTACTATTGTAAAACTAATTACGACATTTCACTTTGGTGAAAATTGAATAGGCAACCCAAATAACATTTATTCTTTAGTAAATTGCAATCCATTTTCCTCTAGCTTTTAATTTTTTTGCAAAACACGTCATAAAAAATTGACTATAACTTATTATCTACAAAATTTGTTTATTGAATGTAAATGAATGCTGCTTGGAATATAATACGAACGATACGAACTATTATCGTTGAATTATATGCAACCAATTGTACACCTAATAATACTACAGCATGTACGTTGTCCGCCGTAATTTGGAAATTAATTTATTAATTGTAAATTAAAATGTTGAGTAAACCACCTAAATATTTTGGATAGGACAACATAGGCTTAACAACCACAAAAAGAAAACTCAACATAATAATTACATAAAATCTATTGCTTTGTCGTTATATGATAAAGTACCTAAACTTGTTACACTAAAATTGCTTAAATTTACATTGAATTTTTGTCATAATTAAATTAATTTAATTATAAAAACTCTTATAACTATGAGAACTTATCACAAGCATCATAATTGCTTAAATTCAACTTAATTTATCAATTCTGGCAAGCAAATTAATATCATTATTACATATATTCGACAGGTCCTAGTTTAAAAATAAACAAAATAATCAATAAATAAAACTAAGTAATAACATGATCCTGCGTACGAATACGTTTATGTCCAGCTGTATGTCCACTGTGATGCCTCTGGGTTGGTTGCATACATGGTGTACGACTTGTTTTCCTCAATAATGAAGAAGTCGGCCCATCAAACCACAACTCCAACGAATACAACGCTGCCAACTGATGAAGTTTATCACGTTCCGTACCACACAACCGTAACTCAGAACGTGTAGCATCTTGTAGGAATCGTGCAACTCGTTCATTAGCATTTGTATTAATACTAAAACCAGGACGTTCATCGCGCACCCGACGACAACCAGACCGAAACTCACGTGCTTCCATTTCACTCCAAGATCCAGGTTGATCAACAACACCAGCTGCTTCTTGTGATGGTGCCCAATCAGTCAACTCATCATCACCTTCATGTCCTTCTCCTCCACTCCAACTTAAAGAAGATTCGCTGGCGATTTCACAAGAATCATTCACGCACTGCGTTTCCATTCGATCACACTTTTAAAAAATTATTTATATTTACTAATGTATTACTTTTAAAAAAAAAAAAGATGTGATGAGATTTTACTTACATCAACATCAAGTGGTTGACAAAATTTTTCAAGTTTATCAAGTACACTTTGATGTAGTGGCTTAATGGCGTTATCCTTGTGTCCACGACCGCCATCAA
>JARJDS010038173.1:0-102288 GCA_030264155.1 Atheta pasadenae | reverse complement strand
TCATAGCGCCAATGTTAAGAATTAAGAAGCATTCGACAATATGATATGATTTTGCAAGAAAGAAACCAAGAGACAAAACAAACAAAATTTGATGACTATTTCAAAAAAGTGTGAGAACTTGCGAATTAGTATTTATTTCAAAATATACATTATTTATAACAATATATATTTAAAATAAATGCTAATAATTATATATTAAAGATTAGATATGTACATATTAAATAGGGATGTTCGGTTGATCTTAGAATTTTGACACGGAACCTAACCCTATATCGTCCATTATATTTGTGTTCGTTTTACGCCGGGGTTCCGTTCCTAGAGAGGTTTACCTGTACTTGTATAAAGTTTAGTTTTTCTTTTAATACCCTAAGTTTTATACTTAGTACTGGTTTTATATAATAAATTAGTTTTATAGCATAAAAAATGTATACATATTTCGACTTCTCATTCATTGGTCGTGCAAACCGCCGTCAAAGGAGATAGTTAAAAGGGCTAAATTAAAAATGATATAAATGACAGAAACGGCAAATAATGTAAAATTAAACACTGGGGCAGAGAACTAGACAATTGTAATTCAAGCTAATTTAGGCCTCACTTCTCAGTTATGTCAAGCAAGATAGAAAGGCCAGAAAGAAGTCAGTTGTTAAATGTTCTTAAAGAAAACATAACCTCCCCTAAAGAAAACAGATTATTTGGAATCGCGGTGACACAAATATTGAAAATAGTAGATTGTAACCAGAGTTCTGTGGAAGTTTGGTGGGCGAGGTGGAAAAATTAAAATTACACAGGAAATTCATCAATCGGCAAGGCCACGGACAGTTTAGTAATTTATGTTTACGTCATCTGACACAGAATTTTATGTCATTATTGAACTACTAGGATTATTATCGCTTATCACCCGAATCAGTGAAATGGTGATAAGCATGACTCCGAATCAAGACAGATTGGCAGCAAACGTGTCCACTTGTTTGAAATACCCTGCGACTCGTCCCCCGAGGATGCACTAGTCAATATGTTTCACATAATTTTTTTTCCGCCTTTTCGTACTATTGTTTAGAGGTTTAGAAATTTCCGAGTGCAACATGTTAATTTAAAATATTTATTGCTGAAAATGATAAATAAACATTTGATACAAAAGATTTGTTATGTAATTATTTTGTTTATTCCTTATCATGAAAAAAATGTAAATTATCCTACGTGTTCATCATCGCATTAATAATAATAATTAACGTGTGTGTTGTGGCTGCGCACTTGGCTCAATGCCTAAAATTTTTATTGTTTGTTTCCTCGCCTTGTCGAAACGTACGCTTTAAAAGGGACACGATGTATAATTTATCTTTGAATATATTAAACCGATATATCTACACATGCTGCTGCTCCACCAACCAACCAACGAGATGCGCTCCATCAAGAAATACGGCTCGCGCCTGCTTGGTTTGCATTGAATCAATCAATTATGTACATGTACACATCTGAATTAAGCGCACAAATATTACAATACTTTCGTTTCGTGTCGATCAAGTAAAAAACAATGTGTATGTGTGGGTGTATGAAGTGCGTTCGAGTGTAATAGCGGGAAAACAATCGGAGGTAGAAGTAATTCTGTTGATTCGCACGTTTTTTGTGGCCGCCCACTTCGTTCTTGTTTTCTTTTTGGTTTGCAATTTGAAAATGTCTTCACGCGCACGCTTATACCGATGCACTAAGTGTTCATTCTGATTCCTGTCGCGCACGCCATCACTTGAGTCTAGTCCAACACAACCACCTGCAGGTCCTCCTTGGAGCGTACCACTCGCCACGGCTTCCTTGCGATCCTCCTGATCTCCGACACCGAGATGCCTTTGCGCATTTTTCTGCAACACACAAATCCGTTATTGCAACTGAATCGGTGCGAAAACACCGAGTGCAAGTGAAACTTACTTGCTGTTCTCTGTCGCACGAAAGTACAGGTCGTCCGGCGCATCCATCCAACTTATAACTTGCTTCCGCCCTGATCCGGTCCGCGTCATGTGCGCAATCTTCGGCTTACCATTGATGAGCGACACGTGACGCGGAAGTGATTGCGTCGCTGGTAATGGCTGCGGCGGCACGTTGGCGACGACGGGAGTGATCGGCTCTTGGATAGGTCGCTGTATACCCATTGGCAGCTGATGGTCCTTGGAGAGGCGCTTGGCGGGCGGGTTGCCTAGCGTCGGTCCTGGAAACAAAACCAGCCAACAATTAGTTCTCGAGTCCTGTTGTTGCAAATGCGCACATGCGCCTCACGCGGGCCACCCAGTGTGGCGCGGCGGCAAACTCACCATCGTCCCAATCCAAATCGGAATAGAAGCCAGTGGGTGGGACAAAAAAACGAACATTACATAAACGTACGGCATTGTCGAGACGAATGGGGTGCTGGTGAGACATGATGGTTAGGGAAGGCATTGATACTTACTGTCGGTGATGCCGTTCATGTCGTCAAAAGCGGCTCGCCGCTTCAGTGAAGGTGACATGCTGTTTAGGGGAATCTTCTCCGCTTCGGGTTTATTGGGAACTCGTTCATACATGAGACTACCATCAGGTGCTTTAGGTGGCTTAGGGAAAAACTCTTTCTCCGGCTTTGGAAGGTCTTCCTTCTTAGTTAGGATAAGCCATTGCGCGGTAGGACCAGCAGGTGTGCCTAACTTATTGGCGATCAATGTCACACTGCCGCGAATCTTCTTCTTGTATACTAATAGCTGTTTTAATTCGGGTATCGTCTTGCCTGTCATTTGTATTCCGCATTCTTGTTTAACAGCCTGAATATTGATGGCAAAGAAGGGTGCACGCGATGCGTGCCTTGGTCGCATTATAGCTCGACACAAGCGACGCGAAATACGCGTTATGGGTGTTGTACACAAATAAAACGCTGTCCGCGTCTTCATAATAGGACGAGGTGACCCCGAACGCACCATGATGCCATGCGCCGTGGCATAATGCTTGGCTAAGTGCGCCTTTAGTTTGAACTCTTTCATACAACCACCAATATTACATCGATGTGGTCGGTGCGATAATGTCGACGTCACCTTCTCGTCTTCATTATCACTACCAGACTTCTTCTTAATGCTAGTGTCAAACTCACATTCTGCAAAACGTGACGGAATTTTCAACCCACCGTAGCGCTTCCAATACGTCCAGCACTGCTGGCAAACGCGGCATTGCGTCTGTGTTGGTCCCCATGCGTACCATTGACTCGATACAGTCACTAAACACGAATTAATATTAAAATCTGCACATACGCAAAGCAAGACAAATAAAACTCACCGTTACATGATTCACAAGATTTACCACCTAAAGAAATGGCGGGATCGGAGCTACCATTACTGTTGCCGTTCACCACGCCACCCTTACCACTTCCAGCATTGAGCGCGGCAGGATTCGGTTTGTTATAGTTGGGAATGTAGACTTGTTTCAGTTTAGACTCTGCCTCCACAGCCTTGACTCGTTTTTGTTGTACGTAGCGGTCCGTTGTCTTCCACATATAGTAGTACTCGATTATATTTTTGAGCGTTTTCCAAGGCAGGAAGTCTGATCGAATATCATTGAAATCCTTGCCGTACTTATCGAGTGCTTCCTCAAAAAGGTTTGCTTCTGACGCGCTCCACTCTTCCATTTCATCGCGACATAGCACTGGTCCGCTGCTCGGCACTAGCGAGCTTAACGCTTTCGACAAATCATACGTGTGCTTGTGCAGCGTGTCCATGGCATGGAAGAGCGTAATATCGCGACTTGCAGCCGCAGCCGACATATGCAACGATGGTTGCTTCACACTTGAACTGCAATCAAGTGCACGAGCAAATGTACCCACTGAACGAGATACTACAAGGAACTGATCAATCTGTCTATCAGATAATTCATGCTCTGGCGTCCAGACAAGCGTTTCCAACTCAGTAAGTTCGCGCCCGTCTACCTCGCCAGGTTTGAGCAGTGTCGTCATATCGCTTTGGTATCTCGAACCAACACGAATCTCGCCCTTATCAGCGAGCAAGGTTTTTTGCGTGGGGTCAAACACCAAGCAGTAGAAGAACATGTCATCCTTATTTAAATACGACTGCAGCGACTCAGTTTCATTAAAGAGCGTCACTGAACATTTGCCGCGAATATGTGTCGCCGGCAGGGTTTCCACCTGTCGTGACAGAAACAATTCGCGATGCTTCATCTGATGGCGCTGCTTTGACGAAACGCCATTCTCGTTGTTTCGACTCGAATCGCTCGAGGGACTTGCGCCACTCGACTCGTCTAAGGCACCTAAAATAAATATTTAACAATCAAAACTACCATAAACAAAAATTAAAAAAACATATAAGATTTAAAGCAAAGATGCGAACGTCTCAACATCCGCGATTCCGCGGCATACACAAACTTATCGCGCTTTGTGGATATCGATCTGTACACGGGGGGTGGCGATGACTGTGGGCGGTTGGATTTGGTAGGGGGATTAAAAGAGAAGAGGTGGCGGCAGCGCAAGCCACGCGCCAGTGAAACGAATGGGTGACAGACCGGGCGGCAAGGACTCGATCTCTCCCAAACCAACACTTTCCCGCCCGAAGCCCAATGTGCCACCTTCCTTATTCTGATCTAGCGACACGACCCGCATCAACTCAAACCTAACCATTTTAAGGCGAACCAAAATTAAACACTCAGAATATAATATTTAGAGTACGCATCGCCTAAAGTCTAAACACATTCATTTTGAAGTAACGTAACAAACGAGTTTTACTCGAATGTTTAATGAGAGACACTTCCGCTTCCTGCTTCGAGAACAATTGAAATTTCAGATAAAAATCTAATGCATTAAAAAAGTAAGACACAAACCAAATTTTGAGATATTTACAACGTTGAAAACGACAAATGTCAAGTGGGTTGCATAACATATCAGACATGCATATTGCGAAAACAATGACGACAAAGGCGAGCGCGTGTCGTCGAGACGGACGCATTGATAGTATGAGAACCGAGAAAAGCATGTGTGACGAGCGGGCAGTAGCACCACAACGAAGCAAGCATACACAGCACAAACGTCCAGTTTTTGCGTGTAATTATAAAAGTACAGTCGCGCGGAAAGAGCGGAGCAGCGAGTGCGGCCGGCCGGCGTGCACATCTCGAGCGCGCGGGTTCGCCACCACACCGCCTGTTGTCATAGCGACCAGTGGGCCGCGTTGAGGGGTCGGGTGGACGCGAGCGCTCGTTTCGCGCATTAGACGCGCGGCAGAGGGACTGTACAGCAATGGCAAAGATTTCGCGAAACACACATGCCACTCTATTCACTCACCAACACTGATGACGGCGAAACAAATGCCATCTATATCTAAGTCATCCACTTCGAGATATTAACATTCAATATGATTAATTAACCAGCATTTTCTCGCAGAATCTCAAGCAATGTCTATATAAATAATTACATATTTTAATTACTATTTATTTTTGTTTTAAATAATGATAAAAACTAGTATTAAACCCGTCGGGAAGGTATTGTGCGAGGGCGGGTGTGAGTGCCGTGTTTTCATGTACGTTTACGTCCCTCATGCATATGTAAGCGCAAGGTGGTGCGAGATAGCGCGCAACCCAACCCGTCGTCATTTCGTCCACGAAGCGACGCTGACTCTCGGGGAATATCGATCGTTCAATCAAGACTCTTCGCGCGCGCGGCTGGAGGGAGCAAAGCAGGAGCTAGACCCGCACCCGCCCGAAAAGTGCCACCCCGAGTACGCAATGCACGCAGGTCGCACACCACTCGCGACACTACTACCCTTTGTCCAATGCATTGAAATTAACGACCCAACACCAAAAGACTGATAAAGAGCATCTGTCATAACGAGATGAGAACCCTCGAATGTAAATTCAACCACATTTGCAGGAAGTAGTAAAGGTATATCGTTGCTTGCTCAAGGCCACGATGATGGTAGAAGCACGTCCGCTAAAACCGTTGAAGAGACGCCATGCGGATTACGTGGTTTGCCCTTGTGCGTTGTGTCGAAGCATTATGTACGTCGTCTACGCGACCTACCCCAAGACATCCCGCAACAAACGACGTACACATTTTTCGAGCAGAACATTTTTCTACATTTAAAGCCTACTTCAACCCTGCGTTACGTTATGTTATGCATGAATTTAACCCAGTCATAACCGAACTCCACATCCACGTGGTTTTTTTATAACACACGCGCAACAGTCTCCCTTAACACGTCGGCACAACTCATACCTTTTTAAAATGATTACCAATCAAACATCGTAGGTAACATTAAAATTATTTAACATCAACTAATTATATAAAAATGTTCATCTCAAGGTTACTCAACAGAATAACATACGCTTTATCATTGACATGCTTATTATTGAACCATAAAAACATGAAATAATAGACCATACTCTATACTCACATTGGTGTTTGTCAGCGAGCTGAATCAACTGGTTGGGCAGGTCGCGTCGTCTGAAGAAGCACATCACTTTCGCCTCCACGTTCCCCGACGCGGTCTTGTTAAGCTCCTCGATTCGCCGAATTTGATACGGAGACGTCGAGGACGTCTCGAAGTACACGTAATCTGCAAGATTATAATTTTAAAGCACAAATAAACCAAACGTAAGCTTAATATATATAAGAATAAATTACTCTTCATAAAATTTCTTAAATTTCTTTATATAAGGAATATACATGGTAGGCAACTTTTATTGCACACAACAAACAAAACAAAACACGATCCGTTTACGGCTATAAATAGATTAGCGCAACTACCTCTGCAACAATTAAATACTATGCCATGTTTCGTGCATTAAAGGTGTATTAATATAAGTGAAGCCGTGAGCCGTTGGGTCCTGTGTAAATTTGAGTGATTATCGTGCGATAAGAGCCGCTTTTCGTGTATAGCCCAAAAGAGCCGCTCTGCGAGGTTCGACATGGCACGTGTGTGTTTATGCATGGTTTGTGTGCGTGTATTTGTGCGGCTGGCGCGCGTCTTGCCACCTCGCCGCTGACTTAACTTGAGCCGCTTCTTGATAATGAACGCCCGCGACCCGCCTTGATAATGCAAAACCTATAGGCCATGCGTACTGTTCCGGGCACAACGTACCCATACACAAAACATAGAGCACGTATATTTGTGTGTACACTTTTTCATTTCCTGATGAGTGACATTACATACATATTACGTTATTTTGTTTGCTCATTTGCATATTGTAAATAAAACAAATATTAAAAAGAAGTCGCATTCTTTGCCTGTATTTGTAATTAAAAAAACCTTAAGCTCCTTTTGTTTTGTTTACTTCTATGCTTAGTAACCATTTTAGCTTTATAAACAAATCTTGTTTTGGCAATTTTGAAGCAATTTATTGAATAGTTGTACTGATATGAACACGGAACATAACCCAAATGTACATATAACGTTAGTGCGTGCGTGAATATATAGACAGATAAGTATATACAATTCAAGCCACCCGGTGCTTCGTATTTGCCGGCCGGTGTTAATTACAAATAAATAGTGTATCACTCACCTCCGACCCGATACATGTTGGCTGTCATCTTTCGTTGGGATTATGCACACTGGGGCGCCGGCACTAGAACGCCGAACACACTGGAATTCGTCTTGGAGGAGCGCGACGGCTCCGGTTTGGACTTGCGATACACTCGGTGTCTCAACGCTCCAAGCGCATCTCTCGGGCAAGGGGCGCGCAAATAACGCGGCGGCGTTCGCACACGACGCCGATGCACGCGCACCACGACGCCACGGACGCAGCACAGTCGTCGGCCGATGGAGGATCAACACCGGGACGCGCTTCAATGTTTTCCAGCGACACGCATCGCCGCTGCGCGCACGGACGCCATTTTGCATGCACTACGTCTACGGGACGCACGGACACTCTGCAACGATACGCGACTCACTGCGTCTTGCACGTACGGAGAGCACAACGATACTGTGCGGCCGTGTGAGTGCGACGAGCGCAGACGGAGGTTCCGCATTTGGAGGCCCTCTACCGACTACAAACTTTATTACAAACGCAAACACTGTAAATGCACTCTGCATGAGCGTAACTTAGCTAACCCAAAATACACCAATAACCAATAACTCTGCCAGTAACCAACAAATCAAGAAATCTGTTTTTTAAAATTAAAAACAAAAGCAAATTTTATTAATAACAAGTTTTAATCTTTTATACAATACATAATTGATCAAGCAAAATTAACCACCCTCAGCATGTTTATGCTGCTCAAATGTTAATGAATAATAATAACCTTTCAATTTCCTTAATGAATCATGTGTTCCCATCTCTACAATTTTGCCCTTACACAAAACCACAATCAAATCTGCATTTTTGACTGTTGACAACCTATGTGCAATTACAATAGTAGTTCTACCACAACTAGCATGATCCAAAGCATTCTGTACGATTTTTTCTGATTCAGTGTCTAAGGCACTTGTAGCTTCATCCAAAATCAGCACACAAGGTTTTTTCAACAAAGCTCTAGCTATAGCAATTCGTTGTTTTTGTCCCCCGGACAAAGCTGCGCCGCGTTCACCAACCATAGTTTGATAACCAGTCGGAAAACCAACAATAAACTCATGCGCATTTGCCATTT
Source organism: Atheta pasadenae (assembly GCA_030264155.1). NCBI lineage: Eukaryota > Metazoa > Arthropoda > Insecta > Coleoptera > Staphylinidae > Atheta > Atheta pasadenae. Next base: position 93,698 of record JARJDS010038173.1, on the reverse strand, counting down.
TAGCAGCAGCAATAACTTCCTCATCGGAGGCATCCGGCTTACCGTATCTGATATTTTCCATTACAGTAGTACCAAATAAAATAGGTTCTTGACTAATTAAACCTAAAGCGCGTTGACGCAACCATGTAGGATCCAAAGACCTAATGTCATGACCGTCCAAAGTAATCGAACCAGATTTAACATCGTAGAAACGTTCAAGCAACGCCACCACTGTTGACTTACCATGCCCAGACGCACCAACAATGGCAACTGTTTTACCGGCTGGAACATGAAGACAAAATTTATCCAAAACCGTGTGCTCTGCTCTAGTCGGATACGCAAATTCCACATCAGTGAAAACCAATTCGCCACGTAAAGTGTGGAAAGGAATAGTTGTATCACCCAAAAGTTTCATACGTGGCTCCATGTTGATGTACTAGATAAAAAACAAAATAATGTAAATTACGTTGCGTGGATTAAACTTGATACCGAATGTTATACCTCAAAAACACGTGACCCAGATGCCATACCTCGTATGACGCTTCCAAATAGTAATGATATTTGACCCAAAGACCTTTGAATTGTTTGTGTAGCCATTAAATACGCCATTACTTGACCTGGCGTTAATTGGTTTGTACTTAGCAGATAACCACCCATGTAAACAACACCCAAAACCATTCTAAAACAAAATACATTGTCACTTATTTCAAATAATAAAATAACTACCCAATAAACGCAAATCTTACCCGTTTAAAAATAAATTGGTTCCAGCTTGAAACAGCCCAATACCTAACCCTAATTTTTGATTTAACATCATCGCTTCGATAGCTTCCTGATCGAATAAATTCGTTTCGCATTCCTCCATAGCAAAAGCTCTTACAGTACGAATATTACCAACAGCTTCATCAGCGACAGCAGTTGTTTTTTCCATTTGCGCCTGCGCACGTTTAGATGTTTTACGCAAAATGGCACCAAACACGGTACCAACCGCTATTATGGTTGGAATACACATTAAAGTAACGAATGTCATTTGAGGGGATATCATAAATAATGATAAAGAACACCCAATTATTTGTGTACCAGCACGTAAACCACCTGAAATTGTTTGTTTGAAGCTACTTTTAAAGTCTTGGATGTCTGTTGTTAAACTAAAAGCAAAAACAAAAGAATTACTAGTAACTAAAAAAGTAACTAAAGTTACTAGAACTAGTTTAGAACTTTTTCAGTTATTGTTTCAAATGCAGAGTGCTCACCGATTTATTATTTCTCCTGTACGTTGACGATCAAAAAATTCAATATCTTGTCTAACAATTGAAGCAAATAAATCTTGCTTCATTTGATATGCCATTCTCTCACCAATTAAGGATAAAGTGTAAATGTAAGAAAACGTAAATAATGATTGAGCAACATACATGCCAATCAATTTGAATACAGGCAATTTCATTTCATTTATAAACACTTCACTATTTTTTGTGTCTGTAAACTTTGACATAACATTAATTACTGATCCCATTAATTGTGGTATTTGTATGTTTAACATGGCAACAACAAGTGCACCCTAAAATATTAACAATTATTAATACATTTACAATTATATTAAGTACTTAAAATAACTTACAGCAATTGCACAAATAAAATAAACCAAATGTGGTTTCAAATATGACCATAACATGCTCCAACTGAAATATGCTTCATTTTCTTGCCCTTTCTTAAAGCCCACCATTCTGGTGTGTTGTGCTTTGCATAAAACATTGTTGTTAGAGTAGATTTTATACAAACCAACACCTGCGATTGAACTTCCAATAATGTTTATATACTTAAAATTTAATTTACTACACTTTGATTGTTTTAGTGGTTTTACGTAAGTGGAAAATTTACTGGCTGCATCCCTTGGTATAAATTTGCCATTAGTAGTGATTTGTTTGATTGTGAATCTAAAATGTATATAAATTATGCAATATGATTAAGAGTTACTAACCTTAAAGTTAGTAATTTTGTAATTTATCTATTAAAATTAACGTTAAATTGTACCTTAATGCGTTATTAGGTGTAAAGGCATACTGGAAAAGCTTATACATGATGATTATTTTGGTTTGAACCAAGTTTTGGGAGTAAAATATTTTGAATATTTACATTTTTATATTACAATGTTCACTTTGTATAGTCATCGGCAGTCATCTGTGTCGTTTTAAGGTTAGGGTCAACAGTAAATATTTTAATTTTGTTTGGAACTTTTTCCAAAACAGTTTGTTTGTTGGCGAATATAATAAACATTTTAAAAATGCAGTGATGCGTTTTTTTCTTAAATAAAAATATAAAACTAAGTTGTTTAAATAAAATTAAAAAATGTTTTTGTTGTGAAGCCCTGGGTGCTTTAGTGTTTACAAAGTTGCCTATATTAACGTATGTTTGGCAATACAATATAATAATTTGAAACAAACTCTAATCAATCTTAGACATAAACAATGGATGTTTTGAAATAAAGACTAGATTTTTGTAGCAACTAAACAATTTTTTATTATACAGGCTCTTAAAACATACAATAATTTCACGCATTATATATTTCCTTTAATCTCATATGTATAAACCACATCATTTATGTTGCGTTCCAAACGAGATGAAAACTCATCACACACCAAAACCGACCGAACGGTCTCCGCCAATTTGAAAGCCACGCAATAAACTGATCAGTCTTGGAAATAAAGCATCTCTCCAGGCCTCTGCCGTTTGCGCGCGTAGAGCACGTACAACCACGGTCGGCACAAACATCGATAAATTACATTTACATATCGTTAAGTTCGAATAATAATTATACGTGATAAATGGAGTGTTAAAATACATAGCTATAAATGCGCGCAAGCCGTTTAAATTGCCGCCCAATACGTTCCCAAAGAAGCACGCGTTAAATTTCATCCAAAAACACTTCGCATGTAAAAATGCGTAAAATTTTGAAGCAAAAACGTTCCCAAATGTACATAAACGCATAGTAAATTGTAAAAAGTTTTTAGTAAAGATTCAAAGTTATTTCGGCGTAAGTGTAAAAGACAAATAGTAAAAAATCTAAATTACAAAAAACTCAATAGAGTAAAATTTAAAATTGAGAAGTAGCTGGTTAGCTGGTTTCGTCGACCATTCCCCTCATATTTTGTAACCCTTTTGCTCGCTCGCCGAATGCAATGATTAAATGTGTAAATAATTATAAAAAAAAGTTAACATCGTAAAAACCTACATGTAAGAAGCATGAAAAAATATTTCTCCGCCTCGAGCGTGATAAAACCGACTCGAAGGAATACATTACAACATTTTGTGTGCACTACATTTTGATTGTTTCTTGTTTCCCATTGTTGGTTTCGAATTATCATCTATGAATTTTGCTACAGACGTATACAAAAGCTAAGTACCTAGTTTTGGTCGTTTAGTTTCTTTCAAAAATATGTTTGCAAGTCGAAATAGAAATATAGATATGCAACATTTACACTGGGTGTTATCCGTTCTCAATAAATTGAAACATGTCAGAAAAGCTACAAAATATTAATAAAAAAATATATGATGACGTAGTATAAAATATTTAAAAAATAATATAATCTCATCACTTAATTACTCCCCATCTTCATTCCGCAATTTTTTAGGTTTTAAAATTTCATATGTAATGCAATATTAATAATTACTAATAAAACCTATACATTAATATATAACACAGCACAAAATAAAAATGCGGAAATTATTCAATGCGTTTTTCTCACCGTCAAAATGGCGGTGACAAACAGCCCTCTTTAAAATTAATATATATGGCATGTTCTTTCGTAGAAAATCGGAATGGGCTCGAAAGTAACCAAAATATAATCCGAGACGCAGGCGTGACAGTGATAAAAAAAACATGTAAAATTGAAAAAAATCTGAAATTTTTGGGATGTTACCATCGAAGGGTTAAGTTAATCCATTATGGCATTCAACTTGAAGCTTTCTCTTCTTCCTTTTCTTTTGAGTCGGCTGAATCACCAGAATCGCCATTAGTCATAACCTCCTCCTTCTTTTCCTCTTCCTTAGGGGCATCCGCCTTCTTTTCTTCCTTTTTCTTATCACCCTCTTCCTCCTTCTTTTCCTCAGACGACTGCTTCTTTTTACCCTTTGCAGGCGTAGCCGGTTTTGGTTTGGGTTCCATCGACGGGTCCAAAATAATTTTACCAACATTCTTACGGTCGTGCATCTTTTGCATAGCATCGGCCACGTCTTCTAGAGCCCAGGTGGAATCTGCGTGTGGTTTCACAGTACCGGCGCTGAATAAAGCAAACACTTTCTCAACAATGGAACGAACATACGCATCTTCACCTTGTTGGTACATCAAATGACGCATGTTGAAACCCATCATGGTCTTGTTTTCTTCGAAAAGTTTGATAGGAGATATTTTATCAACTTGCCACCACTGAAAATACACAATTTATGTTCACATCGCTGTTATGTTTAAATTTAGTTGAACAAAATCGGAATTAAACTTACAGAACGTGCAGCGCTTAAAATGCTGCGAGTTTCACCGGTGACAACATTCGATGACCCGAAAAGAATGTACTTGCCCATTGGCTTTAGAAGCTGATAACCGCGGTTACACTCTTCACCACAGAGGCAATCCAAGACAACATCCACACCCTCGGGTTTGATTTTGCGCACCTCATTAGGATAGTCACTACTGCGCTCTAGCAGGTGGTCGATGTTAGCGGCATTACCGTTCAAATGCTCGTGCTTACCCTTGGAACACACGCCGAAGATGGTTACATCTTTAATTGTCCGTGCTAATTGGACAACAGCTTGGCCCTATAATAATGATAAATAATTTACAATTGAATAAAATAAACAATTGGACGTGCGTTTGTTAAACGAACTGGTGCCGACGATGTTTGTTTCTTTGTAGTTTTAGATATGAATTATAAATAACAGCAAACTCAAACAATGGAAATAACTGCAGCAATTTTGAATGCGTTCTGAGTCAGACTCAACCTTTCACACCGTCCGAAATGCACATTGCACGCGAATAGATCAATAACATCGTCTGGTGCGTTGCGCTCCGGTCTGTTGCGTTCGCCCGAATCGCATGAAGTGAGTCCAGATATACGCGGGACGATCTGGTGATGAAATGCTCTGAATTATCGCGGCGCCGTCGTATATTTGATTGAAAGTGAAAATAAAAAGCCCAAAAAGAAAAGATTAGACAAATACATTAGAGATAACGAGACCATCCAGACAGATGCGACATTAACGGCGAAAAAAATTGAACGCATAGAATGTTTAAAGTCACAGAAGCCCCTAATGTCACCATGATTATTTATCACTGGTTGTTTATCTTGTATCAAATGGCGTGTGTGTGGTATGTTTGTGCTTTATGGGAGTTGCCATAACAAAGCAACAGTGGCAACTGCCATTGCTATCATAGGCACGATGCTCGTTATCATAACTTATATTGAAGTAAGCGAATGAAAGTTAATTTTTTTGCAAAGGGTGAATGTCTATTAGATTATTTTCTGTGCGAGGGAGCAAATAATGATAACGACGGTAATAGCGGCGTTAAAACTTTCTAAAGCCTGTTGTTATGTCCGTACTACCCTTAAAGTAGTCGACGGTGGTCGCCTGATTGCATATTCCAACGGCACTCCGTCTAAATGAAATTGCAAATGAGAATGTGCCGGCTCTTACTCTTGCTGCACGCTGTTCACTCAGATTCAGCATGCGCCAAATGAAATAAAACACGACAAGTGTGAGAGTGCGATATGGTATGGGTGCGGTGCATGGCCTCTTGGATCGATACGACTGTCTAGCCGCGTCCCCATTGCAACCTGTTGAGCACCACTAGTGTCTCTGACCCTCAAAAAACACCCTCGCTGAACGTTCAAAAAGCACCGCCCGACTTGGCACAGCCTCAAAAAGAAAAATGAGGGCGCGACTGTGACTGCGCGATGTGGACGCAAAACATATGTTCGGAATTGATCTGAAAGTGAGCGGCGACAGATTGATTGAAAACTGATTGTTTTGTACACAGCCACAAGTGTCGCCCCGTCTCAAGCTGTCGTGCGCATGATTTCCCAACGGAAATTGCATGCTGGACGATAGAAATTAAACTTTGCCAAGAAATCACTTTGATTCAATCAACGCCAAGCGAATCTAGTCTGTCTATAATAACAAATACTTACAACGCCACCACCAGCAGAATGGACTAAAACGGATTTTCCACTGCTGATGCCTGCCATCTCGAAAAGCAAGATGTATGCCACGGTGTAATTCATCGTGATGGCCACAGCGTCCTGCGGAGTCATATCATTTGGTAGCTTGTAGACAAACTTAGCTGGTACAGCAACCAATTCAGCCCAGGCTCTACATTCTGTAAGCGCTACAACTTTATCACCAACCTGTAACAGAAATTTTTGATGAGGTTACATTTGTGATACCAAAAAATTTATAAAACGGCTTCATGCGAAGTGTTACCCAAACTTTTTATGTTCCCCTTCACTTTCACCTGGTATTAGTACTAAAATAAATCAACGGCTTTCGAGGGTAGAAAAACATATAAACACAAGCCAAGTAATAAAAACCAAGCAATAAAATTTTGATCCAAGAAAAAACATGACTAAATACTGTTGGTGCATGAAAACGTAGCAAAACAAAGTCAAGTAAACCAAGTAAAGTTAAGAAAGACACAAGAATCGCAAATGCACTTATTATAAATTAAAAAATGTGCGAATCATAACTTGAATTAATTTAACTTCAACTCTTTGGAGTACTCACTGAAGCGAAAATTGTTCAACGTCTTTGCTTCCTTGAAATTACTTAGCTATTTTAATTAAGTTGCACCTCAATACGTACATACAAAGTGTTCAAAGTTCAAAATACAACAATTTGTGTTCAGAGTTGTGTGTTTTGTACAACCAACGAGAATATGAAATTAAATTCCAAACGTGTTTTGATTAAAGGGCTTGCCCTTGACTCGTGAGCAAATAAGAGTAAAAACTCACGTCTCCTCAGAATATTTGCTTGAAAATGGAAGGAAGAAAGTTGAGGTTAACTTACAGCAAATCCTTCAACGCCTTCACCGATCTGTTCGATCTCGCCGGCACATTCCGTGCCCAGAATGAAGGGACACTTTGGTGGGCAATCGATAACGCCTTGACGTAGCATCAAATCTTGGAAGTTCAAGCCACTGCAAATATAATAGACATTAAATCGTGTTACAATTTAAACTAAAAACGAAAATACAAACTAATATTAGTTATGTGTTATGACTTATCAGATTATATTAAAAACCTGAAGATGAACAAAAGAATGTTGTTTGTGGATGTAAATGTAATTGTAATCGACAAGACGTCACGTCATCGACCCATCGTCATGTTTCACGTTATCGCGCAACAATTAGTGACCGGAAGTCGGTGGATTTTACATAGCGCGACCGAGCGTCGTCTTGTATTTCCGCCGCAAGCTTGACACACAGCAAATGACTAATGTGTTTCTGTTTACTCGTGTATTGTTTTTTTCGACAAAATAAATTCGTAATAAGTAACATAAAACACAACAACAGAATCTAACATTCATTTCTTATCATTATCGCATTCTCAATTTGCGTTTATCTAACTTTACAGAAAAAAAAACAAATGAATCACTGAAGCTTTCATTCGTTGTCGAACAAGGTGGCCGTGGCCTGTCATAGCGTCGTTTGTTTCTTTTCCCAATGCACAGAAACTGATTCATCTCGCGTTTTATCGATTTCATTTTTAGCCGTATCAGCGGAAAGTTTCATGCATAAACCGTTAGTCAACAAAACCCACACATATGCATGCTACGTTATGTGTTGTGCTCCGATATTAACTCTTTCGTCTTGAAATTGACATTGTCTCAAAGCATTTCATCTGCGCCTCGCGTGAATTACCGATGCACTCGTAGGGATCACGACCAATCAGGAGCGACTTGGGTCAGCCATTATCGTTCGCTCGGATGCATGTTGGCAAAACATTAAATACAAAACAAAAGCTGTCGACGTGATATTACCGATATAATTATGTTTCACACAATTGACCAACTATAGCAACCACATTTATAAATACAAACTCTTGTTATCTCACATTCTTTATGTAAAAACACAAAACATTTGACATTGACATTAATTGGAATAGCAGGCCAATACTTGCAAAGATATAAATTCCTTTCCCGAAAAAAATAAACCAAACCCAATAATTTTTTATTTTTATCTTAACTTACAAATATTTATACATTAACCAAAACATGCAGTGTACTACTTTTCGCATTGATTTTCGTTATCGGTCGTTCCAACTTTTTGCGTCGGCTTAAACGATAAACGATGAGCGACGAAATAAACCAACGCGAACACATTAAAACCCAGCTAATTATCTTCTGTTGTGTTTAGTTGGCATTAGAATGCTTCGCCCGCCATTTTGATTAGCATTCGCATTCCAATTCCTAACCTAAAACGTACACAACAACGCCTAAAACCGATGCAATGTATTACTGCGCATTAATTATTTATTACCTGCTTCCGAAGCGAAGCGTGTACGGAATGCGCGATTAATTGCAATTAGTAGTTTAATCGGAATTTGCAATAGATTTACATGTCTATAATGAGTGCGTGCAAATACAAACAAATGACAATAGAAACAACAAAATCGCACATAAACACTTGGCGTTGCATTCATCGCAATGCAGCGATTCGAACGAGTGCACATAAACAATAAATGTTTATAATTGTTTATTGTCGTGCCAATAACGACCTCAGACCAATAGCCAAAGCAGAGTACATAAATAATAACGCGCATTGCGCACGCTATACAACATCATATATAATAGGAGTTGTGTATATACAAATATCGACGAGTTTTGGTTTTATTTTTAATTTCTGTTTTCCGTTTTGTTAATTATTTTCGTTGCTTCGTGTGTACACTCAAAGCTAAATCTGTTTAATATCAATGTCCCATAAATCAACTCAAACCCTCCTCGAAATTCGTTTGTTTTCATTCATGGGTCGACAATGAGTTGTTTGTTACACTTACATGGTACTCATTTTCTTTTGTTTTGATTCTTTGAAGTAAGAGGTTAATGTTGCATGCAACTCGTCAAGTCTATGTCAAGTACTCGTCATTATTTCGTGCAATGCGGAGTAAAATTAGAGCCATAATTACTGTCATCATAATTTAATATTAAACTATAATTTATAAAAAGATGAACTCGGAAACAAAACATTTACTCAATTATCTAACTAAACTAAAACGACCACGAGATTTGTATCGTATTACATTTTGAATCCTCTAATATCCTAACAAAATGTACTTCCTTGAGGTAGCAAAAATCCCTACGAGAGTATCCCTAAAACTGTAATCCCTTCGGGTTCAATTATCTCAAGCACTCCCTAATAATAACAACATCACCATGTACACACTTAATTGTTAAGTCCCAAAACCCTAGCAGTTGAAGTCTTGTAATTAGAGCTACATAGTTTATCATTCCAACCGTGGAATGCACGCCGAATATCTACGAAACTAAATTTCACGAAACACCAACTTTTGTGAGAAATTCATGTAAAAAAAATAAACTACTCCTAAAATATTTTAGCAACATATCGAAATCTAAGACAAATAATAATAAATTCCAAATAACCTAGTAAATTACCCTAGCATTTAACTTAAATAATTCTGCCCCTTCCGTTCTTTAAAGTTCACACGAAAATCCAATTCCAAACAATGTTGATGCTATGTTTTATTTGTGTTTGTTTTAGTTGTTCGCATTTTGATTGGTCGGCGTTAATTGTAACACTCGTCAACACAACCAGTGCGGCACAACTACATCCACATCAAGAGCAGATGAGTTCTTAATACTTATATGTATATTATGTGTGTGTATGTGTGTGCGCTTGTTGTTGATCTTCAAAATGAAAATATGCCGTTTTCTGCAAGCCCTGCAGCAAGCCCCTCTTGCATTTTTTGCGTTTAAAAATATATTCGAAGGTCGTACCAAGTTACCAACCAAGTAACGCCGTACACATATACTCAATACTCACACGCAACGTATGCACATACACCGTATATGCTTGTAATTTTATTTGTGTGGTTCAGTGTGTGCGTGTGTGTGTGTGGAAGTCAAGTCTTTGCAGTCTTTGTTTCGCTCATTCGGCTCACGCCGGCTGTTGCAACCCGCCGCTCATTATTCGGTTGCCATGCAAGACGACTCGCGATGGGCGACGTCGATGTAAATTCGATTCCTCCTTCTTGTGTCACCCTTTACGCTGTTTCTGCACTTCGCGCAATAATGCAACGAAGCTAGGCGCTGAACGACCTTGGGCGAATCAAATTTGTAACAAGAAATATGTACTGAGAAACAAACGCGCATCGCAATTACTACCACAAGAAACAGAAGACATTAAAATAAAACAAACAAAAGTAATGAAATTGAAATGTTTCGGTCTACTTCTGTCAAAATTGTCGACAGAAAATATTTTTCAGAATTGTCATGCTTTGTGATGTCTTTTTGTTAAATACAAACTTAATAAGCTAATTGTTAATGAAATAAAAACTCAACATTGCGAACAATGACGAATACAGAACGCCCGGACCGAAACATATGTTCGGGTGAGTTTAATATAGGGAGGAGAGATTTAATTAATCGTCTGCGAGTCTACAGCATACATCTACGCACGCCCGGCTCATGTGTATATTTTGTATTCCGACGAATTCAATTCGTGTAGCGAATTAAAAAATATAAAATGCGGGTGCCGTGAATGCACGAATACACCGACTATGGTGTGTTGGTTGAAATGGTAACTGCGCAATAAAAAGCGTTAACAACGAGTGATATCGAGAATGTTCTAGATGTAAAAAATCAACAAAAAACAATTGACAAACATTTGTTCGAAGATACATATTGCAGAAATACAAACTTTGCTAAATATCAGGTGTGCGAACAATGTTTGTTTATATGTTCTTTTTGCTTTTTTTATACGCGTTTTTTTATCAGTTGGCCATGTCCGTGGACTAAAATAAATCTATAGGACATAGGTGCACCGAAAGACACAGATGCAACAGTGTATCGTGCATGTGTACGGCCCGTGCGCGAAAATGATAAAATGGCGTGTCCGCTTGCGATATGTACTCACCATGCGCTCACGCGGATGAGCAACTCTCCCTCGACGGGCGTAGGCTCGGGCCGCTTTAGAATCTTGACGCTCTTCAGCCCTCCGAAACTGTTGAGTACTACAGCGCGCATCTGCTTAGGCTCCGCTTCTGCAGGTTGGGCATCTTCGGCGGTGGCTGGGGCGGCATCGCCGTTTTCTTTAACTTCTTCAGCAGCCGCTTCTTCTTTTTTGCCTGCCTCTGCTTCTGGTTGTTGTTGCTCTTTTGGCTGCTCTTCAGCGGCGACGGAATCAGCTTGCTCGTTCGACATTGTCGGTTTTAGTAAAAAAAACTAGTAAGTTTAGTTGAAACTTTGCGCAAAACTTTTTTAAACGCACGCACAAGTGCAGGTTAGGGGATTGGTGCGCCGGCCGGCTTTCCAACTGACAATGGGACAAAGAGCGTCTGGCTGCGACTAAACTGCGTAACAGGTGCTTCTTGGGTGTTGTGCGCGCGGTGTGCTAGCGATCGCGCTTTGAAACGAATAGAAGATTCGGGTAGGGCGCTTACACGACTCCACCGCGCATGCGGCAATAAGCGCCCAACAACTGCAGTGTCCACTTACTGAACTTAATGGTATATACTGTATATTTGATCGCAGAGGGCGTAAGATGCAGAATTGCAGGTTTCCGCATCTAAACATTTTTACAGTATACAAGTTATATAAAGCAATATAAAGTATACAACACAAAACAAAAGATGTCTTTTTATAAATTTATCAAACCATTTGAGGTTTTACGATAGATTCTCTTTAAAACTTACTACAATATATCGTCATTAAATAAAAGACATTAACATATAAATTCGAATAGAAACCAATTAAACACTTGAAACTTGCATCAAACTAGATTAGAAATGGTAAACGCACTTCATAACCAATCTCAAACGTACACAAATATGAGTAGCAAGCACATAAACAAGTACAGCATAAAATTAAAAACTAATTAATAAATCTTAACCTAAATCTGATTTTGCACTTCTCGTTCTTCGATTAAAGCCTGCATTTTGCGATTGCATAGGCGTTTGTTGGCGTCACCCGGTTCAGTGTCTGTCAATAACCTCTTCGCAGTGTGACCAATCACCTTATTGATGTGTTGTAAATCCTGTGAACCAATATATGACAACTATAACAATCAAAATAACCTATATATATGTAAACAAACTTACGCGAGAATTGCTGCGATTAAAATAGTACGAATAGGAAGGATTGAAATCCGGATTTGTAGGTGACTCCAGCATATACACGTTGACATTACGAGCAATCCGGGGTGAAACAAACACATGCGGATTTGTAGGCAATGGCGACAACCCAAAATTGTCAATATTAGTTGTGCTACGTGGCGAAATACGTGGGATAAGTGGTTTTACATGCGCTATGTAGATAGTGTTATAGAACTTTATCAAATCACCACGATTTCCACGATCAAAGTACACATTTCGATAGATTTCACTACGAGCCTGTGGTTGAAGTTTGTACTGTTCCATTATATCAGTGAATTGAAGCTGCAAACAAAACACCAACATAAAGACATGTATACAACCATATATACAATAATTAGGAACTAACATGATTAAACTAAAAGTGGGCTCACTAGGGTTAAAACTTACAGGTTTGTCCGACAACTTAAACACAATGTACACTGCACACATAATCAATTGATCAAGGTGTCGATGTTTTAACAACCAGACTTCGCCTTCACGTGGATCTGTACGACTTTCGCGTATTGTAGCTTCTAAAAACGTCCAGATCTTCATCCGTGTTTCAGTTTGGTTAATATTTAATTTTTTGCACAGTTCGTCCATTCGTACACCGGCCAATACATACAACTATAAAATATACCATAACATAAGCTTAAAATTATATGTCACACTTTCAATTAAAGAATAATCACAAACCTTTCTAAATATAATTCCAAGACTTCCATTTCTATTAGGTCTATTAGGCGTAGGTGTTGTAGGTGTAATAACTGAATTACCATTACTAGCGTTCGGTTGGTTTTGATTGGCCAATTGATTTCTGTTTGAATTGAGTAAAGACTGGCCCGGTCGTATATTACAATACCTTGGAGATTGAAACGTTTCCAATGGTGTTGCTTGTGTTAAACCCGCACCTACCATTGCTCTACGCATTGTGGAAGTACCAGCCATTCCAGGGGTAGTTGTTGTTGATCCGCGGGGAGCAATTTCTTCAAATTTCGGTATAACATAACTTGAAGTCTTGATATCAGTCCATAAGACACTATCTTCCTGCCACATTAAACTTTCAAGAATTGTTTCCTCCACCTTAAAAACAATTAATTGTATATCAATAATCATTATAAATTTGCCCGAAATTGTGGTTGCCTAACACTCAGCCATAACAAGCATTTTTAAATTTCACTCAAAAACAATACTCACATAAGATAAATGTTTAATAATACTCCTTGAAAATTGAGTAGTACATCTCACAACCAGTTCAATAATACGCACCAAATGCGCAGCAGGAAGTGACATGCACTCTAAAATCCAAGGAAAAGCATGTGGCATGTTGGTTGCATAAATGACAATCTCCATAGCACATGTAAACACACATATAGTGAACACTTCGTTTTTCAATAAAGGCTCAATATCTTTGTCAAGTCTACGCTCATTTACGAGTATCTTTTCCATCAAGTAATAAAATAACTTAACGCCCACTGTTTTCTTTTCATCGTCAGCACCAACACCAGCTACAAACTTCGCAGCCAAATCTCGTTCAATATTAACTATTTTTTCACCTAGATTTTCACCACCACAATCCGCGATTAGTCTAGAAATGTTGTCGGACATTCCCGAATGTCTACGTCTTAACATAGCAATGAACGTAGATTGCCAGTCTGATGAATTGTCTTGTGTTGGTTCGGCAGGCCCAACATATTGTGAACCAGTCAAAGGAGTTTCTGGTACAGGCGGTAAACACCGTCTTTCGTTTACGGGGGTGGCTGCTATCATATCACCGTTCGAACAACGCATGCCTTGAAGTTCAATTTGTCTGTATGTTTCTTCTATAAAAAAAACAACAAAAACACATTAATTCAATTGACGCAAAACAAATTTAAATAATTACTTACTTAAAAATATATTTTCATCATAACACCATTCATGTAAAATATATTGATCATAATTTTTCGTCAAAATAGCGTGATTATCTTTAAAATATTCAGGATTAAACAAATCACTATAATCCTCTTTGGTTGTATGCAACCCTTCGTCTTTAACCAGTTTAGCTAAGACAGGTGCTATTTTGTAGTCTTGTACATATTTAACATCAGCCAAATTTAAAGAGCCGAAATTATCCAATAATTTATCCAGAACACAGGGTGCTTCTTTTGGTACTTGATAACCAGACAGATTCCAACCAATAGGCAACCCCGCAAACTCGCTGTTTAAAATATCACGTTGATTTAAAGCGATAACGTTCTTAAACGCTAGATTACAGCAGCATTGTACGATTTTAAGACATTCAATTAAATCGTTCCCTAGACTTAAATATTTGCCTTTTAATAAAAGAAATAGTAACCATGTGAATTCAAAAACACCTATTGATGTAGTCAGGAAGGATCTAAACACCAATATTTTATGTTATTATAGTAAATTATAGTCAAAGTATACATTAATAAAAAAATAACTTACGTTTTTCTATTTCTTATTGCATCAAGTTCAGGCATTTTAAATAATTTAACAAATAAACTAACGTAGCGTGAGTGTACGTTTTGACACACAATAAAATTATCTTCAGCAGTTTGGACATCACGAGCAAAATTTTGTGGTAGTTTTGACATGGTAACCCAACCTTTCATGCATTGAAAAAACTGCTTCAAACTGAAATGCAATTGTTTTGTTTGTTTATTGTAAGTTAGGCAACTTATGCAACATATGAATTTAGATTCTCAAAAGAATTATTTACCTTAAATTAGTTTCTCGAAGTAATAAAGTCAAACTAATAGGATTGGATTTTACTACAGTTTTTCCAACTGTAACTTCTTGACGCCGACATGTCGCCAGTAGAGAGCAAGCCAACCAAGACACTTTATTTCCCTGTATGACATCAATGTTTTATTTGTTTGGACTTTATTTGACAGTATTTACTCACCTCTAAAGTATATTTGCTTGAAATGTCTGCGAATTTTTCCCAAGCATCTTTACTGGTTTCAGGATCCAAATTAAAAACTTTGCACAGCTTCTCCAAAGCTGAGTACAACTCCTCGTCGAAAAATGACGAGGAAGATGTATCTAAAGGGTCTGGAGTATCAACTTCGAATTCTTGTTTAACACTCATCGTTGTGTTTTGTTTCTAGCGTTCGGTATATGTTAGGTACGACGACGATTATTATGTGCAAAGGCACACGTCGTAGATGTTGGCCACTTATTTACGGGGCGGCCTAGAAGAACGGGTGCGGCACAACACTTGCACTATTTAATTAACCATTAAAAACTAACCTAGCAAAAGACAGTATGTGCGTTTGAGGCTGATCGCGGTGGTAAAGTGAGGCAAGTGGCGGCGAAGTGAGCGCACTTAGACGGAAAATGGTTTGCCGCCAGCGCGAAATGTTGTTTTGGCGCGTTTACAATAAGTTGTACACAAAGAAATCGGTCGTGACTGTTGTTATCGTTGGTATGTTCGCGTCTTGAACCTCACGAAGCCCGCCAAATTTTTGCAAGACGTACTCGCTTACACTCGCTTAATCGTTTGCGGGGACATCTACATGCCAAATGCGGTACCATTCGATACATCACCATCACATCACACGCAGAAATCACAGGTTAGCAACTTATATAGACTAATATAAGCGACTTTGGTCAAAAACGTTGTGATTTTCAAGAAACGCAAAAAATGGTAAGTATTTGGGCACAATTTTCATAAATATTTTGCAAATAAACTACAACAGGTTTAAATGTAGTGGTAACTGGTTGTAACTTAAAAATAATCTTGGCAACATGGCGTGAAATATTTGCATCCCTTCTTTTTGTAACCAATTCCCAAGTTCTATTTTATTCAAATATTTCCACATTTTTTACGTATTTTTATTCTTGATAAGAACAAGAACTCATGTACATACTTACTAAAGCCATAATTATTTAGCCTTCAATGCGGGTACATTGTCACTCCATATTAATGCCAATGGATTGTAATTTTTATTAAAGCAAGAATCTTCCAAATTTAATTTACCTATTCTCTACATTTGTTTTTAAGCAAGATGCAAAGAAAACTGTTGAATTCCAAGTGAAATAGAAGAAATCAGCAATTAATAAGCACACCAACAAAAACACATTAATATATATCTCAGTGAAGGAAATGGAATGAGTGAATATGAGATGTATGTGAAAATGTCACGTTAAGGACACTTTTATTAAAAGACTACCAAGAAATAAATCAAAGTAGCAGTCTTCAAAATAAAAAATGCAAATGTAACCGTATACACATGTAAAAACATACTAATAAACGCACAAAATAAATATGTAAAAAAATATATAAAGCAAACATCACAAAAAATCGTGTGCAGAACGCGTAGAAAATATATACAGATGAGTTTCCAAATCTTTCGTTAAGCGTTTTCTAATCTTAATTCATCTTAATTTTAATAAATGACATGTTGAAAAACGTGAAATACGTGCAACAAATGTGAGACGTGCATCAACGTCGGAAAAAACTCAGGCTTGGCCGCTTCTTCGGGCTCGCCACGGTGTTCTGTAAAAAAGAAACCAAGAAATAACTTTACACCTAGTATTCACAAATAAACACATAATCAGTTCAAAAGACGGCAACAATTAGTATCCAGAGTTGTATTTCTGTGTTATAAAATATATGTATATATATATAAATAAAAATATATTAGTTTGTATATAGTATTTAAAGCTGCAGCTTCATAGCAAAAGGAAGAATTGATAAAACAAAACATGCCACAAAACGTAACAAGGAGGTAGTAAAACAATCAGTATAGGCTAATGTAAAAAAATGTGCAGAAATAACAAAGTGTGTTCATTTAGGTGTACGTTAAGTAGTGATCTAGGTTAAGTAGTTTTAAAAGTTAGGTTAGGGAGTTATTGAAACTATAGAAATACTAGCTGCGACGATAGACAGGACACAGAGAGCGTTGCGCGTAAAAAGCCAAAAGTTTTTCTGGAAAAACCTTCGCGCACGTGAAATGCGTCGTCTAGCCGAAGCTTCAACGGCATGGCATGGCAGACAATGCGACGCGGCACACACGCATATCGTGTGTCGCCTGCGATGACCACTAGTGCCAGGTTGCCCTCGGCATGATGTACGTCTGTAGCGACAAGCAACATAGCTTACAATCGCATTAAGTGGCCCACAAACCCGTCCGCTATGCACAGACGCGCCCTCGCAGAAAGACCAAGCGTCGGTGTTACAACCTACCTCGCCGTTGCCACCGCCGTCCAAGGAAGCAGCAGCTACCTTCTTGCTGGATGATGAAAACAACGACCGCAATGGGTTCGGTGTGACACGCTGCTTTTGATCGTTGCCAGTTTCGCGCAAAACGCGTTCGTTTCCTTGCAAGGATAAACGACCGCCGTTTTTGCTCGGCGTCGGGGGCCCTGGCCGTTTGTACGATGTTGTGCCAGCGTATTTCTTCACAGATTTTTCTGTCGGTAGCAGTTGAGTTTTCATATCGTCCATGAAATCAATGTTTCCACTCTAAAGAATTAAATACATCAATCATAAAATATGCAAAATTTGAACATACGAAATTAACTAACCTTCAAATCGTCATCTTTAAACTGCGCATGATTCAAAAACTGAGTTTCGGCAGGATACGATGATTTTAAATGTGGCGGGCACAATGAATTTCTGTACGCCATTTCAGATAGACGGCTGGAAGATGATTCACGACCAGTATTGGCAATACTAGGACGTCCTTCTTTCAATTCGTGAAGATATTTAGTGTTGAACATATCATCTTCATCCTCCATTTGCAAATCTGTAAAAAAATGACACCATAAAACACATAAACAAATTAAAAACTTAATTTAAACTAAAAAAATGCGTACCAGCAACAGATCTAGGTGCGATATTACTAGCCCGACGATATCGTACTTCTTCAATGATATCCATTCCTTGATGCGTATGCGCACTTTGAACATTTCTCGGCAAACTAAGCGTACTCCGACGCTCTTCAACGTACGTATTTCTAACATCCGAATGTAAACTATGCGAACTAGCACGACGACTAAGAACTGCCGGTTCCTTAAAATCAAACTTATCGTCGTCGCGTCGTACCTTCATTTGTTCATATTGTCTTTCTGCAAACAATAATTCATTTTTCGCATTGACTTTAGCAAGTTCCTCCTTAAGTTTAACAACTGTATTTTTAATATGACTATTTTCCTCTTGTAATTGCGCCATTTTCTCATACCTATGTCTCTCATACTCATCAACTTGCTCCTTATATTTAGTAACAATCTTTTCCTTCATTCTCTCAAGTTTCAAATCATTTTCCGTCCGTTTTTCAGCTAATTCAGACCGTTTTTCGGATAATTCAGCATCCAATTTCTTAATTTTATCTTCCAACTTTTTAACATGTTGCAGTAGTTGCTCTCGTTCTTTTTGACGTTTATATTTCAACGTATCAATTTCAGATTTTAGTTTAGTATTCTCTTCACCCAGATTACAGGAATCTTTCGAGACAGTGGCAGTTAAAGTTGTAAGTTGTTCATTTCGTTCATTTAGTATTTGCTCAATCGCAGAATAATCTAATTGTAGCTTGGAGTATGCAATCTTAACCTCTCTGTAGCTGCCTTTTAACGAAAACAATTCATTTTGTAGATCTGCTAACTCAGGACTATCAATTGGTTGACTCTGTGGACATTTAGTTTCAGTTAAATCTTGCACTTGCGTTTCAAGTTTTTTACACTTATCGGTCCACATCTTTATATCATCTTGAAAATGTTGCTTAAGTTGTATATATTCCTGTAAAAGCTTTTTATAATGTTCATCATTATCCAAACTGTTAACAACTTCAACTTGCTTAACTTGTTCTTGTTTTAACTCGGATTTAACCTCACGTTTGATAACTTTTTCGCTACTGAGATGAGAGTTGTCGCTCTGTAACCGTTTATTTTCGTCTCTTAGTTGTTTAATCTTCTTTTCAAAATTAGTTTTGGCATTTTCAACAAGGGTAAGTTTATTTTTAACACTCAAATATTTCTTTTTCCATTCGTCCTCTTTAACTTCTTTAACTCTGGGTAAAATATTTTCCTTCAGAACTCGTGGTTTGTCTTCTTTATCAACCAATGCTTCAATTGCAACGAAAAACGCTTCTAGTTGGACTTGCGTATTGTTTACATTATCTTTCAAATCATCTAACTTTTCAATTATTTCCTCACCAGAAATATCTTGAAATAGCGTAGACCAATCCGGGGATTTATCCTCCAAAATGGCAGTCACCGCCCTGTCTACTACTTTATGAGATTTAAGATTAAGGTTGTAAATCATTTTGGAAAGACGTCGGAATTGCTTTTGTATATCGTCGATAATAATTTCCAACGCGCATTTTTGTTCGTAGTGTAGTTTATGAGAGTCTTCAGTCACGTGGCTTGATTTTATTTGAAGTGTGGTGTACTGCTCTCTTAAATTTAATACTACCTGCTCAACTGCATTACGTTCAGTTACCATAGACTCAAGGACTTTGAATGTAACCTGTGATTTTTTAAGAAACTCACTGTATAAATCACATTGATGTTTATTGTTTGCTTGAAGTTGTTCTAACTTTTGTTGCAGATTTGTAGATGATGTTTGTTCTTGGCGCAATGACTCATACTGCATCTAAACATAAACGTATGCAATGAAATAAATAAATAAACTATATGGCAATGAAAAACACTTACCTTTAAATTATCGAAACTTTTAGATTCCTTAGCCTTGTCTTGCATCAACGCAGCTTTTTCCTCGTGGAGCTGTTCATACTTCTCCAAAAGTTTAGCTTTGTCTTCAACGAGTTGTTGGTTACACTTCTCCATCTGATCCAAAGCTCTCTGCGAATTTTCTTTATCTTGTTCCGCAATTCCTTTGATAGCTTCTAAGTCACGTAGTTTACCAAAAACTACAATGATCCTACGCTCGGTTTCAGAGATAATGCTGTCTAATTCCTCCTCGTCCATATCATTACTTTCTTTCTCTTGCAACAACGCATTCAAACGTTTAACATTCGAAGTCAATTTCATTTTGACAGCGTTAGCGTCATACACCTTACTTTCCAAGTCGGCAACGCGCCGCTCTAAAAATGACTTTGCCTCGCGTTCAACAGCCAGCAAGCGTTCAATCTCACCACGCCCACAATTCGCCTCATCCAATCGTTTCACAACCTCTCTAACCTCACTTTCAGTCTGCAGCAAATTTTCCTCAACCGCACGTAGTGCACGTGCATGCCTTTCAATCAATTCTTCCTTCTGCGATTCTACTTCCGCCAACTGCGCCGTCGCTCGTCGGTGTGCGTCCTCGAGGGCGTGCCGCGCTGTAGAAGTGTCCGCCAACTTCCCCATCCTATCCGCCAGCTCCGCCTGTAACGAAGCAAGCGAGGCGTCTTTAGCACCTACTACACCAACTACTCTATCGTACTTTTGTTGGAGCTCGGCGACAAACTCTTCCTTCTCCCTCAAAGCCGCCTCAACTTCCGAGCGTTCCCGATGGGCATCCTCCAATTCCGACGTGAGACCAGCATTTAACCCATTCATATACTCCATTTCGCGGCGTGCCGTATTATACTGCTCTTTCAATTCGTTGAAAGACTCTCGTTCGCTTTTCAGTTTACCCTCATAATCCTCATGGATGATAGTTAATTGACGGCTACTAGCCTCCATCTTTTTTGTCATATTAGTTAGGATAGACTGTACTGATTCGAAATCTTCATTAGCAGCATTAATTTCGTTACACTTTGATTTTATAGTAGCCTCATTTTCGCGAATTTGAGCAAACGCACGGTCTAGCTGAGACTGCAGATTACCCT
Source organism: Atheta pasadenae (assembly GCA_030264155.1). Classification (NCBI taxonomy): domain Eukaryota; kingdom Metazoa; phylum Arthropoda; class Insecta; order Coleoptera; family Staphylinidae; genus Atheta; species Atheta pasadenae. Next base: position 72,583 of record JARJDS010038173.1, on the reverse strand, counting down.
TACTAACTTCAAATTGCTGCTTTTCGGCGATCAATTCGTTTTCAAGTGCTGCATAACGATCTTGCAAGTCATGCAACATATTCTCCATTTTAGCCTTACCAGCTTCAAGCACATCGTGAGAGATTTGAAGATTTTGGATTTGAGCCTGTAGAGATGTTATATCGCAACCCTAACCAACAAACAAACAAAAAATATTAAACACATATCTAAAAATACATAACCGTGTAACGTTTGTATCAAACATTATCGTTATACACCTAATATACTATAAGCGATGTATAATCAGTTGCCTACCATATCATCTTTCTCCTTAGTCATCGCCACAATCTTCTTTTTCAATCCATCTTTTTCTTTAGTCAAAGTCTCAATATTCTGCAAAAAGTTGGCAATACTAGTATGCAACTCCTGCGCTTCTTTCTGTCGCTTTTCAATATCACGTTTAAACGATTCTTCTTCACGTTTAATGCGATCAAGATATTTCGTACAATCTTTCTTTAATCTATGAATTTCTTTATCTTTTTGTGCAATTGTAAGCTGAGAACTTTGCTTTTGTTCTTGAAGCAAATCTTGCGTCTCAATCAACTTAGCCTTCGATTCTTTCATGTACGCTTCCTTCGCAATCTTCAAATTGTCATAATCTTTCCTTAACGCACTACTAGAAAGCACTAATTCGTCTAATTTATTCACAACTTCAGCTTTTTCGCATTGTATAATATGCAATTGTGCTTTAGCATCAGACAATTCTCTAGATATAGTTGATCCATCCGATTGAGATTGTTCCAATAATTCTTTTAATTCCGCAACATCTTTAATCAAAGTCGCTTCAATCTTTTTAAGTGTCCCGAGTTCATTTTCGAACTCTTTGGTGCAATTCTTAGCATCCTCTTCATACTCATTCTTTAACCTAACAATCTCCAACTCTAAACTATCTTTCTCGCCTTTAATCTCTTCAACTGACCTTTTATTATAAGCCAAAGCATCTGTAAGTTCAGAATGTTCTCGATCCAGCGCATTAAACTTTTCCAACATTTCGTGTAAACTCTCAGTCAACGTCTGTATCTGCAAATCATTTTCCGCTTTCAATTCCTTTTCTTCAGTCAAAGCGTCAGTATACTTATCAATAGTATAATTCAACTCTTCTTTAAGCATAGCAATCTCTTGCAGATAACCTGTTTCAGTTGTTTTCAACGCTTCAACCTCAACCTCAAAGTTAATCACATGTTTATTAAAGACTTCAATTCGTTCATTCAATTCTTTGCGCACTAAATCATTTTCTTCCTTCAAATGTTCAACCTCACCACGTACTTCAACCAAAGTATCCGTCAATTGCTTAATTTCTTTCTCCTTGTTGCATTTATACTTCTTCAGTTCTTCTAGAGATTGTTTCATGTTCTTCTTTTTAATATCAAAATGATTAAACACTGTCTGCATATTTTCTTTAAAATGATCAATTCGACTAGCTAAACTTGTCTTCATGTCATTAACCGTTTGTAATTCATCACTCATATTCTTAAATTTTTTATTAACCAAATCTAGTTCTTCCTTTAACTCATTACAACGAACAACCACACCTGACTTCTCTTTTTTAATCGCACTAATAGTAGATTTTAAAGTTTTCAATTCATTAGTCCTCATTTCAATATCCAACTTAATTGATAACAACTCTACAGTGGTCCTTTCGATAATATCATCTTTGCATTCACAATCTTTTTCTTTTGCTTGCAATTGCAGCTTTAATGCAGTTAACTCATTCTTGGTTTGATTATACTCAGCAAACAATTTACCCTTTTCGGCTGTTAAAGATTGAATTTTACTAGATTCATCTGCTAATTGAACAACTAAATCTTCCATGTCAACAGTTCCTTTGTTTAATTGTTTTTCAAGATTAGTAGTAGTCAATTGCAACAATTCAATCTTTTTCTCTAGCTGTTTTATAGTTTTATTCTTTTGTTTATCTAACTGCGACTTGGCTTTACTTAAATCTTCAAGTTCTTTCTTTTTGAGCGCAATTTCATCTTTAGCTAATACCAAATCAGATTCCAAGTTAGCTTTACCCTCCTGCAGAAAAGATATTTTCTGATTTAACTCGTTGATAGTTTGCATTGTTTCCAAATCTTTCGAGGAATATTCTTCTTTAATAAAAGCAAGTTCTGAATCTTTGTTCTTGAGCTTAATCAATTGTGAATCAATTTCGGCCATTAATTCTTCCAGAGTTTTTTTGCTCAAATTAACCTCTGAATGTAAAACATTAATTTGATCTTGTAGCTTGGAATTATTACTTTGAATCTGCTTTCTTTCGTCCTTTAAATGTTCAATGTCAAAGACAAGTTTTTGGTTTTGATTGGCATAGTTATTAACCTCACAAGTAAGTTCTTTAATTGAATCTTTGTCAGCCGAATTTTGTTCGTTTGCAAGCTTTAAATCGTGGGCTAACTGATCAATGTCACTGGTTAAAGATAAGATTTGACTTTGTTGTTGCGCGTTATCATTTTTCAATTGTTTTCTTTCCAAATCTAATTGTTCAACTTTAGCTGTAAGCTCCACATTCTTTTGCGCTTGTTTTTTAAGATCTGAATTTAAATCTTTAATCTTTTTCTTGTTAATCACTATTTCATTCTTTGTGGACGACAACTTACAATTCAAATCTTCAATATCTTTAGTTAAGCAAACAATTTGATTTTGACCTTGTAAATTGTCATCATTTAATTGTTTTCTTTCACAATCTAAATCCGTAATACTCAATTGTAATTCATTAATCTTTTGGTTTTTGTCCTTAACCTCAAAGCTTAAATCATTGATAGTACACTTATTACTAGCTATTTCTTCTTTAGCTTTACCCAAATCACTATTTAAAGCTATAATATCATTAGTTAAAGCTTCAATTTGATTTTGTCTTTCTAAATTACCATTTATTAATTCCTTACTTTCACAATCTAAATCTTCAAGTTTTGCTTCAAGTTCATTAATCTTTTTACTTTTGTGAATAACCTCAAAACTTAAATCATTAATCATGTTCTTACTATTAACATTTTCATCCTTGGTACTAGACAATTCACAAATTAAAGCATCAGTATCACTAGTTAAAGTATCAATTACGCTTTTACTTTGTTTGTTGTCTAATCCTAATTGTTCCACATCCAGACTCAAAGTTTTAATTTTAGCTTCAAGTTCTTTAACTTTTTTAGCTTTCTCCTTAACCTCTAAATTCAACTCCTCCACCATTTTTTTGTTACAATCATTTTCACCTTGAGTTTCCGACAATTCACAATTTAAGCTATCAATATCATTCAACAAAGCATCAATTCGATTTTGTTTCTGTTTAATATCTAACTCCAATAAATTGTTGTCACAATCTAAACTTTCAACTTTAGATTTAAGTTCACCATTCCTTTGACTTTGGCTTCTAACATCAACATTCAAATCCTCAATTGTTTTATTTTTCCTTTCAACATCTCCTTGTGCAAGTTCTAAACTCTTAGTTAACAAATGAATATTTCCCTGTTTTTCCTCACAATTATTTTGCAACGAAACAATTTTAACCTCCAAATCTTCACAAGTTCTCATCAACTCATCATGATGCTGCGCTTGTCCACTAACTAAATTCCTCAAAGCTTCAAGTTTATCCAACAACTCAGAGTTTTCTTTGTTCAGTGATTGAATTTTTTGACTCTGCACATTATTCTCGTCTGCATATGCATCGTGTTTAAATTGCAACGCGTCAAACCGAGATTCCAGGTTAAGAAAATTAGCATTTAGCGTCTGATTCAATTGTTTACCAGAAGCTATCTCAACTAATAAATTTTCTTTTAATTCTTGCAATTCTACCACAGAACTATTAAAACAAACAACTTGCTTCTCCAATTCTTCCGTTTTACTTTGTTTTTGTTCACATATTTCTTGCAAATCATCAATTTGTTTTTCTAAATCTTGTTTTAATAACGTGAAATCTATTATTTTATCTTTTTCATTATCCAACAAAGATTCTAACCTCAAGACATCCGAATCTCTTCGAGAAATAACAGATTTTAACTCCTCCAATTCTTTTAAAGTGTCGTCAAATAATTCTAACCTAGAATCCAAGTCTTGGATCTTTTGATTTTTGTCCCTAACCTCACACTCGAAAGCTTTAATAGTATCTTGAGACCTTGACAATAATTTTTGCACCTCTTCCAAACAATTCTTATTATTCAAATCTTCTTTCGACAATAAATCTAACTGTTCTTCAAATTTACGATTTAATTGTTCTAAAGTAACAATCCTAACCTCAAACGTTGTCTGTTTCTGTTCTAACTTATCCAATAACAAATGAATTCGTTCATATTTCTCTAATTTTGAATCTTCGATTGATCCATTGATCAACTGTTCCAACCTATCAATATTTACCTGTAACTTGTTGTCATTGTCCTTGATTTGTTTTTTAAGGGCTTCCATCGTAAACTCCCCAACACTAATTTGATCCGCAGCTTCTTCATATTTCTGTTGTAAGCAACGAGATTCTTCCTTTAACACTTCAAACATTCGATTCTTCTCTTCGAGCCTAACCTCAAAATCATCGCGTAAATTTTGCATCTCCCCGAGGTCTTTCTTGAGGTTTATAATGAACTCCTCATTCGACAAAATGATTTTTTCACGTTCTAATAAATGAGATTTTAATGTTTCGAGTTCTTCGTCTTTGGCAACATTTACTTTCGTCATATTTTCAACTGCAGTGACTAACTCAGTATTAACTTTCAATAAACTAACTTCGGATTGTTTTAAACTATTAAATTGTTGTAACAACTCATCGTTTTTACCTTGCAATTCGTGATGGCTGTTTTTAACATCATTTAATTTTGATTTAACATCGATTAACTCATCTTCTAACTTTTGGCTTTCATCAATTGAAGTTTGTAATAAATCTTGTAATTTTTTATTAGTTTCAGTTACCTCAGTATAGTCTTTAGCCAATTGATTAACTTTACCTTCGAGTTTATCATTGGTTAAAATATATTTGTCTAAAGTCATGTCAACGTCATGTTTCATCGCTTGTAAGCTTTGATAACCTTCTTGACATTCCTTTAACTCTTGCATAGTCGCCTTAAGATTCTCATCTACAGTTGTTGAATGTTCTATTTGATTGGCAAGCTTATTTTGTAGTTCTAGCATTTCAAGCTGGCATTCCTTCAATTGAATTTCAACCACTGTATCTGCCAAGTTTTCTTCGGATGATTTCGGTTCCACACTTACGGCGGTTACGGAATTATCCAGTTCAAGAGTACTATTGTTGGTTTTGTTTTGGCGAAGTTCATCAAGCAGCGTCGATAATTCGTTGTAATTGATTTGAAGTAATGTAAGTTCCTGTTCTTGTGCTTTACACTTAGCGAGAGCTTCGTCCAGTTTGGATTCGTATTGTAAGGCACGGCCTTGCCACATGCATGATGATTCTTCCGCCATTTGAAGCTAAACAAATTAAGAACAATAGACTTGTAAAAGCAAAGCGACAGAATTGCATAACTACTAACAAAAAGGGTACTTACTTTCTTTGAAATTTCTTCTTTTCTAAATGTAAGTTCCCCATGTTCAGACTGTAACTCACAAATATATTGTTGTGCATCAGCTAATTCAGACCTTAACAACTTTTCAATGTCAATTAATTCGCGCGGTTTATTTGTTGGTGGTTGTTCTTCGATTTCAGCCAACCGCGCGCTGAGATTCGATATGGATACTGATTTCTCATGCACTTCTTGAGCTACACACAAAAAAAGTATTGTAATATAAATTATGCGGAAATATTAGGTAACATTATGCAAAATACTAACAAATCTTTTGAATGCGTTGCTTTTGTTCTGCTATCTCAACATTCAAGTCTTCTTTTTCATCCCTCTCCAGTTGTAGCTCTCTTTGCAAGCGGCGTAGTTCCCTCTCTTTTTCTTGGAATTTGGCGCTCTTTGCAGCTGGCGTCTTAAAGTACTCAACCAAGGGACTGTTGCATATGAAGGGTGATTCCCCCGACGAATTCCACTCCATAGATTTCTTCGGTGTTCCCAGGATATTTGTAGACGGCTCACATTCGATGGCCTTGCGAACGACATCGTTAAATTGCGCCGCCGTTGTGTCTTGACTAAAGTGCTCCAAAAAGTACTTAATAAACGCCTGCACACCGCCACTGAGTTTGCGACACAGAGGCGAAATTAACTCCTCACGCCGGTCATGCATGCACATAAAATGCAACAACACTGAAGCGGTGGCTGTGAGATCAGCATCAGTAAAATGTGCAATATCACCGGTGCCGTCATCGCCGGAAAGCTTTAAGTTAGGGTAGTACGTGTGCAAAAATCCGCCAAGGTCAGTACTATGGCCAGGTTGTCTGAGTTTACACACATTACACGAATTATTTAATACATAGAACACAATTAACACTAATATATGTTACTTACAATAAATCGAGAAGAGTTTTGAAAAACTCGCCCGATTTCAACGCTTTGATGTCCTGTACACGCTTGGCGATTTCGAGACAATTGACCTATAAAATAACCCTCACATTATGCTATTTTTGGGGAGCTTAATCAGCTGCTATGGTTTTACTATTTTTGTATTAATGCAGACATACCCAATCGACGATGACAGCCTCCCATTTTTGCATCGTAAGATCACACATGATTATACAGCACACGCACTCGTCGTACCGCTCGGACCAAAAAACCGTTAATATTTACATTTATACAAAGGACGCACACACGGTTAACGTCGCACGTGCACCGGACTTCCGAATGCAACCAGTGAAAACACGAAACTGGCTGAAGCTCACTTCGGAAGACCGTTACAAAAAAATTACGATTTGATTCAAACGTATCGCGCACACGCACTACGATGCTAGCGTCGCCGCAAACAAACAACTGCAACTCGTGACAACCAATGGACGCTTGTGATTGGTCGTGAGATGCTCACACTTCGAGTCATTCCGGGCAAACTGAAAATTATAACAAATTCAAAATATAACCGAAACGTAAACTCAATTTATGAATATACTAATTTATCTCCGCGGCTTCGCTCGCATTAAAGTCCTTAAATAAGTATCCAAGAACACTACATTCTTATGGTATTAAATGAATTTAATAACTGTGTTTTATTGCTTGGATGGGCTCATCAGTATTTTCAATATATAATGAAGATTCAAAAATTTAAAACAGTTCTTATTGAAATATTTACTACAATAAAACTTTCAGTATTTCAAAGTATCTCGCCTGAGATTCATCTTGCGTCTCTTTCTTTCTTCTAACTCCCTCGTACTCAGGTTATCCTTCTAAACTGTTCTAAACCAACTTTTGTTTAAAGAGGCTTTTCAGCTGCCCTCACAACACTTTGTCGCCTTGTTTGTTGTTATCAGCTCTTTGTTAGCGCAAATTTCTTGCTGTCGTCCAATTTTCTTCTTCCGGACCACTGACGAATTCTTGGACACGTTAGATTTACGCTGATTTACGCTTTCGAAACATTTTTGGAAAAGGAAACTTATAATAACAAACCTGCACCTAACCTCAAAAATTAAACAGCCGTGCTACAGCCACTTGGAACGGGATGAACCAGGATGAACTTGCCTTACAGAGCTATAGAATAATGAGTCCAAGCTAACAAATAAACATTTCAAACAATCAGAGCATCATGATACAAAATTGTTTCATGATAATCGGTTAAGCAAAAGCCTGAACAGCAAAGTCACATTCACATTAATAATACTAAAAGGATAAGGATATAATCTTGTAGACTTGTTACAAGTTTTCATAAACTATTTTGACTTCCCATTATTACGAAGCTGCAAAAGTAAAATACACTGTGTTACAAAGCAAAAATGTGGCAAAAAAACCACATCAAAACAAAATCATTGAAAATGTAACTTTTTATTAATTGCTGTAATTAGAAAAGTAGCATTGCATTTAACATTTGCAATACACGAACAAATTTTATCAACAATTTTTATTTATAATGTTCAAATTCCTCGTATATAATGAAAATATGTATTTTCTTCAAAATTAAAATAATCATATACAATACAATTAACGCATCGTTTTCGCCATATTCCTCAATAATACGTCGCAATCCAAGCATACAAACAACCAGTGTAAAAATAGACTTATGCAATATACATTTCTATGCTTGGATTAATAAAGATTCGTCATTATTTTAAAATTAAGGAAAAAACCTAAACCTAAAGTGTACAAAACTAATCAATAGCTTCCACAGCAGCATTTGTCTCTTGAATCATATCATCCTCAAGGTAGTCCACCGTTTCATACTCAACTTTCGTTTCAATTGCATCTCCAGTAATGATTTCCTCTGCAGAATCTTCCATATCTCCACATTCCATAGCTTCAATAATAGTTTCACTCGGATCATCAACCAAATCTTCATCTTCGTCTTCATCTTCATTATCGCTCTTGGCTAAACGCAACACATGCTGAATAACTTCATCAACAGTTTGGTTGTTCAACAACGACTTGACCGCTTGATCATCTATAACAACCGTAAACAAAAGCTTGGCGTTCTCACGCATGCGACTAATATAGTCGAATTCCGAATCGGCAGCAGGTTCATGACCACAGCGCCGGATAACAGAGTCTAAAATTTTATCCACAGGCGCATCGGGCCATCCAAAGGCAGTTAGAGTCTTCTCATCAACAAGTAGACTAAGTAATTCTTTAATAGAATCGGTTAATGTTAACTCCGTCCAAATTTGTGACTCCAAAATTTCCTTTTTGATGTTACTAGGAGCTAACAATTGTTCTTGAAGGCGTTTTTTCTCAGCGGCAGCCATAATATCTTCGAGTACGTCACGATGTTTCGCGCGCATATGCCGAAGCAGACAATCTTGTCGAATAAATGCGCGACCACATTCGTCACACGCGCATGGTTGTTCTTTACGATGAGTTAACATATGCAGTTTAAGTGATGCTTTCACAGCAAAACGTTTCTGGCATACTTCACATGAGAATGCTGGTGATAAATTTAAGTATTAATATTATAATTATTTTATTAGTGAATGTTTAAATAAATCACTTACGTTTTTCCCCGCTATGCAACAACCCATGCCTCAATAAATCTTCTTTTCTGAAGAAAGTCCTATCGCATTGGTCACAATTCAAAGGTTGTGCACCTTCATGCACAAATTTAATATGAGTCGTTAGACGTACTCTTCGATTAAACGCGCGGTTGCAATGCGGGCAAGTAAAAGCATTTTCGCCGGTATGGTGGAAAATGTGCGCGCGTAATTGCGCGGCTTGAATAAACGATTTTCCACAATACGAACAACTATGGGGTTTTATACCCGTGTGTGTGCGTACATGACGATTTAATGTTTCTTTCGCAGCAAATCTTCGTTTGCACTGTAACAAAAAAAATGCAAGTTAGATAACCCTAACATTCTACAAATCACGTTAAGGGGTTTGACCGCTCTAGAATTTAATAAAAACCAACACAAAATTGTTAATTTTAGCCGCCTAACCCCTTAATACTTAAAATAAAAATTGTAAAATCAAATATTTATAACTAAAAAATATAAAAAAAAGATTACTCACACCCACCTGCATGCATTGATAGGGTTTTTCGCCTGTATGCATTCTTCGATGTTTCTTATAAGCACCACTTGACGGAAATCTTTTTGGGCATAAATCGCACGCATAGGGTTTTTCGCCTGTATGCGTCCTCATGTGAACCACCAACAAAGCTTGTCCTTGAAACTCTTTCCCACAATGCGAGCATGGAAACGTCTTCTTTTTCTTAATTTGTCCAGCATGCGCACGCAGATGATCCCGTAAATTATCTTTACGGCCAAAACTTTTGTTACACACTTGACATTTGAATTGATTGCGTGGTGTACCATCACACCCCGTTTGCATTACGTGCCTATCAAGATGATATTTTCGCGTAAAGTCGCGATTGCAAACTTTACACGAAAATGGTTTGGCCAAAGGATGCGATTCCATATGATTACGAATTGCTAGTTTACTACTAAAAGATCGTAAACATTCACAACAACGATACATGCCGATGTCGTCCGGATGTTCTAAGGAATTGTGACGAATTAAATTCGTTTGTAACATAAAGAGTTTGTCACATAATTTACAAGCAATTGAACCATTCTGAAATATAAAAGTCCGGGTAATGAAATTGTTTAATAATTTAAGGGTATAATACTCACAGCATGGGCTGAGTCAGCTGGTTCACCACAGCAGGCACACACTTCAAATGCAAGTGGATCATCAGCATCGCCATCCTCAGGATTGTGAGTCACAGAAATATGTCTTTTTAAACTCTGTGGATAATGAAAAATAATTATTTTTTGGATTTGTTAAAATAAAATTAAGAACTTACAGCTGCAGTCTTGAAGGATCTTTCACAAATAGTGCAAATGTTTTCCTCAATTCTTTCTTCTTCAACTTCATAGGTTTCTTCAGTGTCAGCACTATAGACATCTTGACTCTCTTCTGTTCCTTCCATAATTTCAGTAACAAACTCATCATGATCATGTTCTTCATAGCCTTCTTCAGGTTCAACACTTTCATCAACTATTTCATACTCTGTTTTATAGTTTCCTGCATCTTGCACATAAATTGTTCCTGTGTCACCATCTTCACTAATATATGCTTGCCCACCTTCTGTAATGATGATTTTTTGGCTGCCATCTTCGGTTACATATTCACTGAACAAATATCATGTTAAAATAATAACAAAAAAAAATTAAATTTGAACTTACCCTGGATCAGGTATTTCTGTTTCTTCTTCATAGGCATTAATTTGTAAATTGCCATCAGTGTTGGTTTCAACATGGATTTCTTGTACTACAGTACCATCAACTGAGTCAACAGAGTCCTCACATTCAATGGGCTCTAATTTACTGATGATTTGGATATTTTCTCTCTCCATGGTTCAAACACAACCTTAATATAATAATAAATAAATATAAACATAACCATTTTATGTTAGTTTTAACTGTTTCTTGTTTTCATTAAAAGTTTTTGCAAATCAGCCTGTTGCTGAATTATGATGAATGCATGAGAAAGTATTGAATTCAAAAAGTAAACAAATGTAGGCAGCCCTTTAATGTCCGCATTCAAATTCGAGTCAATCACTTGCAACCCTCCATGCCCCACATGTTTATATTAATTTCACAAACGTTGTTTATTTCTTAACAAACAAACTCAATAATAAAATACAAGAAATTGTGTTTATTTTGGATTTACCGTCGATTTTATTGTAGCGAGTTGTCTGTTGTGTGATCGGATGGAACGCAGCCACCAATGCAATGTCGTGTGAATGGTAAGCGGCGTAAACGAAGGGCACGCGACGCACGCGACGGTGACGACACGAATTCGAATCGAAAAGAGTAGAATTTGGGCCGTTTGAGCAAATTGGCACGTCGTATTTAGGCAGCAAACGGGCGCGTCAAGATGTGGCATTTACGCGGGACGCCAAGCGACGTCCCTCGGACAACGTACAAGCCCCACAAAAAAGGATATTACCAAATATACTCACCTCATACGAGCCGCCCCTTGAAAGTCGTCAACCTCACGATCATGCGGACGCGTAAAATGGTGGATGGACTAGTTTTCAGGCGCGGCCATTACGAGCGCATCTAGTGACGCTTGGCGGTGATGACGCGAACGCTTCGTGCAACTTCGTGTCTAGTCGCTTCGTGTCACGATTACCGCCGGGTGATAATTTTCTACAAATAAAACAGATTATTTGACAAAAACATCAAAAATATAGTGAATATTATTTAAAAATAATATTGCGTAATATTTCAATTTATTTAGCAGTTCTTAAATTATAATTTGTGTATGATTTATAAATTTTGTTAGAAAAATTTTAAATTTCGCGCGTTATTTTATTGTAGCAGGCTAGAAAGGAAGTGACCGAATGAGTCAAGCGCACCACGCGGCGGAGCTGATTTGAGCTACCAACTACCGGTGTTTTCTCTCGCGGCACGTCCTCTCAGCTAGTAAGGCAGAGCGTTGTATACCCGTGTGTGGCAGAGTCGACGATTCAGCGCGTAACCTTTACGTTTGCATACACGAGGTGCGTGAATGGGTGCGAGTCTTATTCGTTCATCGCCAGAATAGAAGCACACGCATGTTCACGCCAACTTTACAACCTGAAGTGAAGTACTGTTCGAGGTGAGTGCAATAAATAGCAATTTTGCGTAGTTTTCGGTCGCCGCGCGTGGCTCCATTGCTCACACACACGTGGACGCATGATGGACGCGAGCTTGTTAACGCCGTAGTACAACAAATAAACCAATCGACTTGATTGCATTCAATCGAGGACGTTGATCTTTGCCTGAAATGCGTCTCTGAATAATGACATCAACATATTTTCCGCAAATTCAGAGCTTGCAAAGCTTGTGGAGCCGACTCATCCACGTGTGGGGAAAAAGTGGCCTGTCATTCACCTTTCGACATCTTTTCGCGAAACAATACGCATCAAAGCTGATGTTACTATACGATCCTTCCTCGGGGGCTTCATTGGGGTTCGATTTCGTCGCCACCGATCGCTTGTTGCATGCAATTTGTTTAAAAATCAATGTTAGGTTATAATGGGTGTTGCGCAAAAGTGTGTCCGCATTGTTGGTTGCATACATTCCCACCAGATATATAAATGCGTGTTAACTGACATACGGGATGTTTATATTGTGTATGATTTAAACGTTTGGTGTTGCTTGTTTTGCAGTTGTTAGAGGAGTCAGAGTGAAGATAAGCAGTTGAAGTAGAAAGTCAAGATGAGTTCCAGTGTTTGCTACAAGTGCAGCCGTCCCGGCCATTTCGCCCGGGAGTGTTCCCAACCAGGAGGTGGTGGTGGTGGCGGCGGCGGTGGTGGCCGTGACTCCGGGCGCGACAGCTACGGTCGCGGACGCGAGAAATGCTACAAGTGCAACCGACTTGGTCATTTTGCGCGCGAGTGCAAGGAGGACGCCGAGCGTTGCTACCGCTGCAACGGTGAAGGCCACTTCGCCAAGGACTGCCACCAGAACCCGGATACGCCGTCGTGCTACAACTGCAACAAGCCGGGGCATATTGCGCGCTCCTGCCCTGAAGGTGGTCAGATGGACCGCATGTCCAATCAGACTTGCTTCAATTGCAACAAGGTAGGACATCTGTCCCGCAATTGTCCGGAGTCGACGAAGACGTGCTATCTGTGCAACCGGCCGGGCCACATCAGCCGCGACTGCGACCAAGAGAAGTAGCCGCCCGAGATAATGAGGACCCCAGCAACAGCAAAAGCACACACACCACAAGCACACATCCCCCCAACAAAGCAGACACCCAACATAACGTCATTCGACCGCGGGCCGCCATTCGGGCTCGAACCAGCAGAAGTAGGAGGCACACAAATAAAATATAAAACTAATTGTAAGGCCATTTATACGAGGTGGAAGTTGTTATTGTATTTTTTTAATGTTTAAAGATGAGGCAGAAAATAGTAGTTTCAGTGGCGGATTGATTGGCGGGCAGGAAGGGCAGTAGTAGAGGCACGGAAATTGCGTTTGATGAAGAATTGAAGTTTTTTAAAGTTGAATTTTTGTAAAGTTACAAACGAGAGCAGCACGAGGCGAGGAGCAGTGCGCACGAGAGCAGTGTAGTAGTAAAAATAAGCTTTTATTTTGTTCTTATATTATGTTAAATATTAGTTCTTTTTGCCGATGCGGATCTATGCCGCTACGCGTTTTTATACACATACTGAATCCAGACCGACGCGGCCCCGTCGGCCGCCATTCTCTTTCAGTCTTTCACTTCCGTTGCTCACGGAAACAGGCGAAATTTATAATAATAACTCAAGTTTTCCTTACGAAAGCAGCGTGGCTCTGTTGATTTTTGTTTTTCTCGTGAATACAACCAAGAATTCCATAATTACCTATAGCAGGCCCGCACAGTCCAAGAGTTCCTTTTCTTACTCTCGTGGTGGTGTTTATAGTGGGCAATGAAGAGCGTTTTCTCGTTTGTTTTGTATAACCTTAACTTTAAGCCAACCAGAAATTTATCTATAATACATGTTGTAAGAGGCGGTATGGGAGCGCGATGCAGGAGAGGCCGGCTATTTTCGCACGCGTCTGGCGCAAGCGCGTGCGGCTCACGATTCGCAGCAGCGGTGGCACAGCAGGTGGACAGGAGGCGAGATACAAGTGAAAATCACGAATGTACTTTTGTAATTGCATTTACTCGTAAATGAGGGTCGTTTATTCTTTGATCATGTGGAGTTTTTAAGTAAAAAGTAAAGATGCAGCAAAATGGTATTTGTCTTGTTTGATTTACTCCACTTCCCTGGGTAGCCGGAGTGTTTAGTTGCCTATATTTCCTTGTTTTCGAAGGTTATGTATTCCTATGCAAAAGAAATCAAAACCCGCATTGAAGTAATTTATAATTCCATAGCGCGCATTCCACACAATTCTACCCAACATTCCTTCGCTCGCCTGCGGGCGATTCTGAATGAAACCTTGAAATCGCATTCTTTATGTTTTCATTCCGTATCATAACTATCACTCGCCCACCCCATCCCATCCGATACAAGAAGTCCTATTTCCAAATTTTCTAACAATTACCTCATAACAGACCAGGACATATCGCTAAAATCTTGCTGGAGCACTTGTTGCATTTTCCGCGTGCTTTCGGCGCAATGGCCGGTAAACGTTTGAAAAGAATTTGAGCTGGAGGAGCCGGAGCCATTGTATACCGTTAGCGAGTGAGACTCACGACTCTCTTCGTCGCTTGCGTTTACCTACACTTCTACCACACCACGACATTCTTGTCGTGTCTCTCTCTTCTTCGTCTTCGGCTGGTGACTTGTATGTGAGGCCAGGTAAACACACGCGCACGCTCACGGCGAAGAATATCTGACAACATTCCATTGAATTCGGTCAGTTTTCATTCTTGTAATTCCACGGCGCGTTTGCGCACCAAGAGACGTTTCATCCTGTGCTCCCTGTGCTCAGCACATCCAACTCACGCGACGTAGTCGACAATAGTTCAACAAAACGACAAAAATAATGTAAAAGCTAACTACAAAACGTGCAACTTTATAATCCTGAAAGTGATGTGTATTTCCTCTTGAGGTCTATAAAAAGTGACTTGGTGATTTCGTTTCGGCAATCTGCAGCTGTTTTGCGATTGAAACATCGAAAGAAATATGTGCGGAGGTTAGAAGTGAAGAATACCAGCATAACAAACAAGAAACGCAAGGAACACTAAGGATTACGTGTTTCTTCAATAAAAAACATGTAGGTATAGTAAAACTTATAAATCTGATTGTTATAATCAAGTTAACAAGTGCAAAAGGCAGGATAAATCATGAAACATGCCTTAATTTCATGCCTGGCTTGATTATTCTAACCAAACTTGGATAACCTCACTTGTCTTAACATAACCTAACACAAATAAAATATTTGATGACTTAAACTACTAACCTTGTTTGTTCTTATCCTAATTAAGCAACATTTTGTTTTAGCATGTGATAATGGTAATCACACAAATATGTCAGAGTTTTTGCCACTCTGCGATCTACTATTCAATGTCGTTTCGCTGGCAGCTTACTTCTGCGATTGCGTATTTGATTTGCTGATGGTGTACTCGCTTTACGACAAAGGACTTTACACCACATGCACGCACTGCCTCCTGGCGATCATCTCCACAAGTCTAATTATTCAAATATTATCAATTTACTGGTACCATACCAAAAATAAACAAAAGCAACAAGATGAAGAACAGGATGGTGCAAAACAAGAAGATAGGCGTTCAACACAAATCCAAAAATGGCGTACATTTGGAATTTGTTTACTTCACATTATGCAACTAGGTGTTGTATGGCGCTATGCAAAACTACTAGCGCCTGTGAAACTAAAAAACGTTAAGGAAGAGGTGCGAGATTTGTGTATTTTGAGGTTAATACACGCATTCCTGCAAGGAGCACCTATGTTACTTCTTCAATTGTCTTTGCTCACTAAACACGAATCACCCCCGACTGATTTAGTGACTGTATCAGCGTCGTTATCGCTGTTTACAATATGTTGGGCTTTGGCTTCATTTAGTAAACATGTACAAAAAGTGGAAAAATTAGTGTTAACATGGTTAGGTGTGTTGTCTCAGCTTTTATGGAGAGGTGGTACTGTGACAGCTCGTGCGATGGCACTGTCAGTCTACGCAGCGTCATACCATTCATGGATCTTTCTTGTGATTGGCCTACACTGGGCGTGTATGTTTTTATGGTTAGTTTCACCCCGAAGTGCCTTTTACGGAGAAAAAGGTAAAAAATTAGGAATATGCTTTCTAATGGCTGGAATCTACGTCCTAGCGTATATAAATTTACACGACAAACCACATAGTCGCACCATGTTGATATTTTACGGAATCATGTTATTTGAAAATCTGATGTTAATAACAGCTTGGTTAGCTGCAATTTGGGCAATACGCCCAAACAATTGGATGCTTATTCCAACCCTTAGTGTCGTGTTGTTCTTGTGCGGTTTGTTTTTCATGCTGGTTTACTATCGCTTTTTTCATATAAAGCGAATTTTAGAAAAACCAGCACAACCTCAAGGCGTGTTTAACTGCCGTTTCGTTGGACCTACAGCCGCACTGTATAATAACCGTAAAAAGAAAAAACCTACTAGTTTCGTACCGCCTCCGGGCTTAACCCCAATGACGTTTTGGAGGCGTCCTTTGCCATCAAGTAGCGAAAATGAAGGTTCAAGTGTAGGATCACGGGTTAATATTCATCAAAAGTTACAAGAAAAGAAACAAAAACAACTCGCTGAATTAAAAATTATCGAAGAAGAGATAAAACAAGGGAAATTAGTTGGACCCGAAGGTGGTGATCCTGATGATCGGCAACCGATACCTTGTAGTAAGCGACATCTAGAACCACAATTATTAAGCTTAGCGTCACTAAATAATTTAGCAAGTTATGGGGTTAATTTAAATCGACGGCCGGCACCTAGAGCCCCAAGAAGTCGCACACCTGAGTTGTTACTTGCGCCGAGGTACTTATTTTGTGATTGTCCCATGCCGGAAGCGGAAGCTGAACAAAATAACAGTGACATTGAAAGTCAATTAAGTCTACCTAGGTCGTACACATTGCCAAGGGAGTTTAAGTATTACCGCAGGGGTAAAACTCGCCGCCCTGTGCGACAAGTTGCTTCTACTAATAGCTCGGATGGCGATGTAGATTCTGCTGAAGATGAGGAAGATTACAACACACCACCTGTACTTGTGCGACCTTTACGGCGACCGCAATATCGACACGAGACTAAACTATAATTAAAATTTATTTATGTTTGATAGTTTGATTTTAATTAAGGAATTATTACAATTGACTAAGCAAATATTTACGCCATGTACATATTCGGAAAATGTACATAACTTTTTTTACTTTGGTACCCTAGTTATTTGTAATAATTAAGTTTTTGAATGTAAAAATATAAAATCTAGAATATACATATGAGTTATTAATCCAAAATAACAAACCAAACAATAGGTAAATTGTGCAGAACTAAACTGCAAATGGTTTTATTGATATTGTCAAACTGCGTCAAACAAATGCAAAAAACACTGAGTGAAAAAAACTTTCTAGGTTAACTTTTGTTTCTTTTTACTCAAAAGTGAATTTTGTGTACGATACCTTAAACATAATCAGTTTTCACTATTTGATCACAGTTTTAAATATATGAAACGTTTGTTTTGATTTATTATTATTTATTTACAAATTTACGTTTACTTTACTTACTTTACTTATGCTATTATCAGCTATTATATGAGCGTTAGAAAAATTGACAGCTGCATTTACCAGCATTTGTTTCAATTTGTTTACATCGCTTACACCTGTACTTTGGGTTGCCTACTTTCAAGTTTGAAACCATAACCACACAAATTTGAGTCAGTTTGATTTGAACCTGTGGATTGCACCAGTTTGAACGATTTTGTACAGTTTTGTATTACTAATAACATATAAATAATTACAGCACAAGTAATGGCAAATCATAATAAAAGGAAACGTAATTGGTATCAAAATTTATCTCCTAAAATAAATGTAGGTAACAAAGAAATTGTTCATTCATGGACACCCAGATTTGATTATATTGGTTATGATTATTATTTTAATGAAAAAGGTAAAATTTAAATTTATTCTATGACACTATAAAGTTATTGTAATGATTTCTTTTAAATGTAGATTTAGATAAAGCAAAACCAATTCTTGTCAAACTACATTCATTCCAAAGTTATATCCATAACAATAAATCAACATTCAATTTTATTAAAATTATTGAAAACCAAAACTATAACATAAATCTGCATAGTGTATTAAAAGATCCAGCCCTACATGCTGAATGGGATACACTACAATATGATTTAATGAACAATTCTGAAATAACTATTAAAATATTTGCACTAGCAATGCATCAAGTTTGTTACTCATTAATAGAAAAAAATGAAATGGAAATATCAAAAATACAAATTATACACTGTAGACTAATAAATCATGAACCAATTCTGCAAATAAAACATTTACGAGCAAATGCACATGGTAAACTTGTTAGTGTTAAAGGCACAATAATAAAAGCATCATTGATTGAATTGAAATACATTCAAATTGAGTTTAAATGCAGTTATTGCAATGGTATGCAAGTATTAAAAATTGAAGATGGTGTTTATAGTGAACCAGACAAATGTGTAACAAAAGGATGTAAAGCAAAGTCACAATTTGAGCCAATTTTAACATCGAACAATTCAATGCTTGTGAGTTGTCAAAGTTTGAAACTTTTGGAATTAGTTGGTGAAGAAACTGATGCCAATGGTAGAGTGCCAAGAACCTTGGAGTGTGAAGTTTCTGATGATCTAGTAGGAAAATGTACTTCAGGTGATGATGTTATACTTACAGGAGTTTTGCATATAAAAAATGATAATTTTACAAAATGTTCTAATAAAAGAAAGAAGAAGCATCAACAGTCTGTCTATGATGTTTACTTAAAAGTTAATAACATTCAGAATGAGAAAGTAGATGAAAATATAAAAACTGTTTTTAATCCCAAAGACCAACAATTAATTAAGGTTATTTTTAACATTTTAAATTAATTAATTTTGTGGTAATTTCTTATTTTGTCTGTAGAAAATTAAAGAAGAACCTAAATTATTTCGGTTTCTGGTGCAGAGTTTATGTCCGAAAATCTATGGGCATGAATTAGTAAAAGCCGGTTTATTATTGGCTTTGTTTGGAGGTACAAAAAGTGATAATTCACGACGTTCCGATTCTCACGTTTTGGTTGTGGGAGATCCTGGTTTGGGAAAAAGTCAAATGCTTCTTGTTTGTTATAAGATCGCACAGCGAGGGGTGTATGTTGGAGGGAATACTAGCACTAATTCAGGGTTAACTGTGACGATGTGTAAGGAATCCACAGGGGAATATCGTTTAGAAGCTGGAGCAATGGTTTTGGCAGATCAAGGATGTTGCTGTATTGATGAGTTTGATAAAATGTCGGCACAACAAGCGGTAATTTTTTTGTGTTCATAAATTATTTAGGGGCGTTTGAAAATTTCACTATAAATTCAAACAATGAAACTATGTATCTATGTTACTTTACAAGTGAAGTAACTTTTAATAATTTTAGTGTTTATTGGATGTAATGGAACAACAAAGCATAAGTATTGCGAAAGCTGGAGTGATTTGTAATATCCCAACACGCGCAAGTGTAATTGCTGCTGCAAATCCCGTAAACGGTCATTACAACAAAGCCAAAACTGTAGCAGAAAACCTAAAAATCAAATCACCATTATTGTCACGTTTTGATTTAGTTTTCATAATTTTGGATAAATCTGACGAAAAACGTGATGCAATGCTTGGTGAACACGTTTTGGCAATGCATTCAAATGTAACTTCAGAAGCGGATTCATTCTTTAATAACCAAGAAAAAGACAACGAAGGTGATTTACGGTTAGTTCCAATTTTAAGCTAATAAATAACTTGAATTATTAAACAAAAACTAATTAAAATAAGATTAAAATGTTTAGGTCTAGATTAATGTTAAAAGCTGGTGAGAAACTTGATCACTTACCACCGGTGCTGTTTAAAAAGTACATTGCCCACGCTAAAAAGTTTATCCATCCGACATTATCGCTCGAAGCTGAAGAAGTTATCAAACACTTTTTTGTGGATCTTCGAAATCAATATCATCGTGGTGATTCCACGCCTGTAACTGCAAGACAATTGGAATCTTTGGTACGATTAACACAAGCACGAGCTAAACTTGAGTTGCGGGAAATTGCAACGGCAGAAGATGCGCAGGATGTTGTTGAAATTATGAAGAGTTGCATATTGGATGTTTTTACTGACGATTTGGGTATATTGGATTTTTCGAGGACTCAAAATGGCGCAGGGATGTCTAATCATAAATTGGTGTGTAACCATAGATAAGTTTTAAAGACTTATCATTAAATGCAGAAAATATGTTCTAAAGTTGAATTATTATTGTGTAGGCCATGAAGTTACTGAACGCACTGCAGAAATATGCTGATTCCATGCAGAAAAACACGTTCACCGTGCAAGAACTCAAACAATTGGCGGCGTCGATTGGTTTACAAGGTGCTAAGTTTTATAACTTAGTTGATTCTATGAATCTGCAAGGTTGTTTACTGAAAAAAGGAGGTGATAGGTATCAATTAACTATTTAAACAATATTTTCGTAAAATATTCAATTATTTTGTAAATATTGTCAATGTTTATCTAAGTTTAAACTTAAACAGTTAAGTGTTATTTGTGAAGTTTTAAAATATTGTTTGGTAAACAATCCCTTATTATAAATCGTTTTTCGTCACTTTGGATGATGTCGTCTAAATATCCAAACCAATAAATAATTAAACCAGGCCCGAATCTATACAAGCAAAAAAAGTTAATAACTATTAGATGTGGTTTAAACAAATCTTTCTTACCTATTCCAATAACTGGTGTATTGATTTTTTAGATAATCTTTATGCACTTCTAAATCACCAAAACGCGCCTTACTTTCGATCCAGTGTATTATAAACCCTTCAACTATGATTGGAATTTCTAATTTTATGTCTGGTGTTTTGTCAAAACCAAATTTTCTCATGTAATCTTCATTTCTGAAGACAATACCCCGTTTTTCCATTTGTTTAAATAATTTAATTTCATATTGTTGTCCTAAACTCCTAGATTTTTATAATATTGCATTTAAATGTTTGACATGAAATAATGCTAATAATACTTACATTCTGACTATTTCACTTGTCGGACTATATTGGTCATCAAACATATTACACTATAACAATAATTAATATCTGTTACAATATAAATAATTAAAGTTAGTTTATATAAAGGATTAAATATATTACCATAAATATTTCATAAGATAATCTTTTATCACCAATTAAAGTTGTATCACGTAATTGTTTTTTAACATTAAGAATTGAATTAATATCATTGGTACCATCACCACTTTTTTCTGCATGGTATCTTGTCAGGATTAATTTCGCAGTGAGTGAATAAGGAATTTCATATTCATCTGATATTTTTATAATGATACCATGTCCAGCATTAGATTCTATAGCTAATTTATATTTGTTATAAATTTCATGTGACGAATCTTGAGCTTTTGCAAACTTTGATTTTGCCCATTTTTGCACTTCCAAAGAAAATATACTATTTAGTGTACCAGGTTTGACACTGAAAATAACAGTTATAATAAATATATTACATATTAATTCATTATTCAATAATTACTTACTTTGGGAATTTTTTTTCTAAAATTTGTACACAGTCAATATCAATTTGTTTAAAACTATTAATCATAAATAATATTTCGTTGTATAAATTTGTTTTCATGGTTAGAAATTAAAAATTTACAATATATTGTTAAGTTATAGTTATTAATTATGATTTAAGTGCAAGTTAGAATAAAAATGTTTGAACTAAATCAGGTCAACCGATATTCATTTGTTATTTTAGGTTAGATACAATTTATATACAGGATGATACAGGGCGCAGCGCAACCACAGAACGGCGCACAGCGTGTTGCTCGACGATTTACAGGACCAAGCTGTTTTCCTGTGATTTGGGCCAACGCTTAATAAAACGAATCATGGTTTTGAGAATCTGATACAATATGTTGAATTTCTGATAAGTACATAATGTGTACTTATTTAGCTACAACTTGCAGTAACGGTTTTATGATTTGATGGTAATTTAAAATTTTTCTGCAATATCAAATAATAAATGTCCAAAGTGTCTTAGCAGGTCTAAATTAGCCAATCACATTTTCTAAAGCTGATCAGAAAACCCCATTGTTTTATCTAATAAACAGAAACTAATAAATGTTTCAATGTCATTTTGTTTGACTAAATTCAGTACAATTTGGAGCTTAGAACATGTCAAAAATTATCTGATATTTTCGAAATCAATCAATAAATGATAGTAGAACCTAATTTTTTGTGGGCTTCATTTGAGTGTGAATCAAATAATAAATTACAATGGGAAATCAACAATGCACTCCGCTACAACCTATAATAGTTGCTCCACCACAAATAAGAAGAACTACAAAACATGATAAAGATGTAAATGCCGTGCGTTCTGTGTCAAATCCTTCTTTAGTTTCCCAATTTGAAGATGAAGAAGAACAAATTGAGATAAGTCTTAGCCAACAGTTTAATGAAAGTTATATGGAAATGATTTTCATTAAGTATCAAACATTAAATAGCCAATCCTATGAGTTTGTGCCCTCCGAATCAGTCAAATCTATTGGGAATATTTTTGATACAATTTGCATGGACGAAAATATTATGTTTTTAGCTATGAAAATTTCTGAAGCGTATGTACTTTAAAATTATTACTCAAAGACAATAGATTCCACCTTTCTTTGCGGGTTAACCAATATTAAATCAACTTTAACCTATAAAAGACAGAAATGTGAAATTTATATTTCTCCAAACCAAAAATGTTTTCAGCCATCTTTTAACTTTCTAAATCAATTTAGTGTACTAGAATCTTACTCGACTGAACTCATATTATTAATATATATTTTCGAATATCAATAATCTTGAAATATTTCAGTATTGTAAGACACAACGACACGTGGAGTGTAGTTTTTAGCGGTTGTGCAGATCGTAACCCATTCAAATACGCTGAAACAAAAGATTTTGGTACAGATAAACGAATCATAATGCATGCGATGATGATTTTTCGAACATTAAAAGTTTTAATCAATTTAATCGAAGAGGGTAACACACAGCAAGTGTTAAATATGTTGGACATGATTGCTTTGAGTCATCTTGTAATGAAAGTTCAAGGAAGTGTTTTACGGGTAAACTAAAAAAATTACAAACAAAAATAAAGAAAAACATTGACATTATTTGATTTTAGACATTTGTTGTGTGCATGATTAAGAATTTGTTGCATTTTAAGATTATAACAGACGACTTGCTACCTGCTTTTGTGAATTTTAATATGAAAATGCTGGAACACTTGAAACGGCGCATGATATACTGGGAAGAAAGACATCTTGTTTTATTTAATGAAATGACTGATGGTCCATCTTCACCAGCTAGAGGTAAGAACTGCACGAACTACATAACCTTAACGGCACAACATAACCTTAATTTGTTTCAGAATATTATCGCGAACTAAAAAAGTGGCGTGTTTATGTTTTGTCTTGTTATAAATATTTAACTAAACCTTTGTTGTACTTAGAAAAACAAATTCAATCTACGCATAAATTATTACATGCTATTCCAGTAGAAAATTCAACTTACGAAGATTGGAGAATCATCAGATGCTTAAAAAAAGGTTATAAATACAGGTCAACTACAGATAACCGAAAACAAATTGTTATAAATTAGGGTTGTAATAAATAAAATTACGACTAACTTTCTTTTGATCCTGAATTTACTGGTTTGTTATTTTAAACTTTTTTTGTTTCGCGTAAACGGCGTAAACTGCGTAAACCCTACAATTGTATATTGGGTTGCCTATAATACATAGCTGACTTTTTTGGCATATCTGGGCATAACATATGTTTTGCTGTCACAGCCGAATTTTGTCGTACGTCAAAATATCGTTACTCGCAGTTACTCTTTACTTCAATTTGGTGAATTGTAGCGTTCGTTTTGTAAACATGCTACTCATAAACGGTGCACGATTGGTCGTTAATTAGGTGTGTAATTAGTGCTGGAGACCTGAGACATCGGTGACCAACCTTGACGACGTTCGCTCGGCCCGTGCCAAGGTAGGGAATCAACATGTGTGCGATTTGCAGTGAGCCCATGCATTTGTACACTTCGATGGCTATTATTATTGATTAGATGCATGCATAATCGAGTGGTGTTGCAGCAGCGTGTAGTGGCATTGGTGGCGGTTGCAATGTCAGTCAGCCACATTACACCGAGCGGCAAGGGGCAAGGCCAGAAGGGCAAACGCAACTCCATGACCAGGCCACAGAGTGCCACCAATGATGGGGACCTGTTTGGTGGCTTCAGAGACTATGACAATGATGGTATCACACCAGCATACAAAACCAGGTTGCTGAGTTTATTCAGGCAGATTGAAAAAGAGTTTGATATTTTGTACAAGGAAAACCAGAATTGTGAGTTTACTTTGAACAATGTTATGCATACAAGAATAATATATTAAACTACTTTTTGGTTTGTTTGTAGTACATGAACGAATCGAGCAATTGAATGAGAAGTTTGATGGCTGTGCCATTGATAAAGCTCCACTTTATGATAGTGTAGACTTTGATAATAATTATCCACAAAAAGTCAACAAAAAGTGTAAGTGTGTTAAACAAAGCATTTATTAAACATACAATTTACATTTAGTTTTTCTATTGTTTCAGTAAGTACAACATCTACACAGAACTTAAAAGCTGCTCATAAATTGAAAGCACAGACTAGTAAAATAGTTTCAAGCTTTAAAACGCCGCACTTAAATTGTAACTTAATTAGAGAGTATAAGGGGCATAAAGATGGTGTTTGGGAAGTATCAGTTGCACGGCCTGGACAACCAATTATTGGCACAGCATCTGCTGGTGAGTAATTTTTTTTTATATTTTATAATCTAATATAAAAACTAAGTAACAAAACTAATTATGGTATATAAGTTATTACTACTTGGTCTATTAATTAATGAGTACTTATAAGTCGCGTGTTTTTCCCAAACTACTAGCTATGTAATAGTTGGGTGTCTTTTTTTGTTTTTGCTATAATTCGTAATCGTGCGTGTCGCAATCAGAAGTAAAAGACCTTGAGGCGACTGATCGTACGTTGTTGGTCTCGTGTGGTTCGTGCGACTACTGCATTTTTATGTTTTCGTTATTGACTATGATAGACACATAGTAATAAGTCAATAGTGTGCACCTGTCATATCTAAATAACTTTCTTTTTGCATGAATAATTAATTAACAAATAATAATCAATAATTAATTCTAAAAAATACTCATATGGTAATGCGACTTACTATATATCACTGGCCTGGCACTTTTAGATATTACTTTTTTTTTCAATTTTTTTAACATGATTTTTAATAAGGACTTATCGTAAAAATGAAATGACAAACATTTAAAAAAAAATTGCGAACGCATTAGTATTGTTTATGTTTGTTTTGTTTACTTCAAAATACATTAACAAAGTGGTGTAAAGCTATTTTACTTATCAACAGTTCAAAATTTGATTGAAGGTTATTTGATTTTGTTGTGTTGATTATGAATATACAGTTCGTTTTCGACTTTAGTTTTTGTAATATGATTGATTTTTTTGAATTTATGTTAATTTTGGGAGTAATTGATGCTGACAATTTAAAGCAGAGATATTAACGACTTCATGAAACAATTACTCAAAAACGGATATGGTAAAAATTTTATATAAAGAGGTCTCGAAAAATTTCTAGCTATGTTGCCTTGAGTATTTTCAATTTTAATCTACATACTAGTAGATTTCGCGTTTTCATAACTAAATTTAAAAGTTTACAAACACTTTATTTTTTTAGTCTCTCGTTGTGAATAATGTGTCACAAACTTTTTTATAAAATAATTCAATTATATGAACCATCCAGAACCATCAATCGAATATTTTGTTGACCATTGTTACTGGCTATTTTTTAGTTAATTCAATTAATTTTCTTAATAGATCATACAGCATGTGTATGGAGTACGGACAACAATCGTTGTCTATTGCAGTACCACGGACACAATGGTTCCGTAAATTCAATCCGTTTTCACCCGTTGAAAGATTTGGTATTGACTGCCAGCGGAGATGGTTCTGCACATATTTGGCAAGCTGTTGTAAATTGGGATTTGCCAGTAAGTACATTACAAGTTCATTTCAAATAACATTATAAATAAATTATGCACAAAAACTTAATTTACCAATAGATGTCGCGTGTCTTAATACTATGAAAATACGATGTGCGTGTGGCGTTTTTTAGAAAGGATATTCATCCGAAGAAGAATTAGAAGGTGATGAATGTGAAGATCGTGTAGATGCTCGTGTTTCAACCCTTAGAACGCCTGTAAGAGAATTAGGAGGACATTCCGGTGCGATTGCAGCAGCTGAATGGCTTTCAGGTATATATTCTTTAAACTAAAATTATATTAAATTTAAAAAAATGATAATATTGTTCCTGATTTAAATAATTTCAATACTTAGGTGCGGAACAAATAATAACTGCATCCTGGGATCGTTTGGCAATTTTACACGACGTTGAAGTGGGTTCTACAGTCATAACTTTGACAGGGCACGATTTAGAATTAACGCATACAGCGTGCCATGTTGCGCAGAAATTGGCGCTCACCTCATCGCGGGATACGACATTTAGATTATGGGATTTCAGGGATAATGTACATTCAGTATCAGTCTTCCAAGGACATACAGAGTATGTGTGCTAATTTTCTACGTTTTAAAAGTAATTTCTTTAATACTTTCAAACATGTTTTAATTTGCAGGAGTGTAACATCTGCAGTTTTCGCTCGTGAGGATAAAGTCGTCTCAAGTTCGGACGATCGCAGCGTCAAAGTTTGGGACTTGCGGAATATGCGTTCACCGGTAGCAACAATTCGCGTTGATTCCGCTGTTAATCGCGTATCGGTGTCAAACAATGGTATAATAGCTATTCCACACGACAATCGACAAGTTCGATTATTTGATATTACCGGTCAACGGTTAGCACGGTTACCACGTAGTTCGCGTCAAGGCCACAGTCGAATGGTGGCATCCACCGCGTGGGCCGATGAAAATCTTGGTGGTGTGAATCTCTTCACTTGCGGGTTTGATCGTCGTGTTATTGGCTGGTCCATACAATCTCTTAAGGATTTGTAAGTACGAGAATCTCCTGATTATATGAGAACTTTTGAAAATAACAAGTGTTTGAAACGATCCACTGACAACACCCTAACGTTTCAGATAGTTTTCTCACGTTAGAGACTGCTATTTTATAATTATTACAACTAAATTCTTAAAACAATTTTAAAGCTATAAAGAAAATCCGGAGAAAATGAGGCGCGTGTTCGGCCCCGTCCGCGTTCATTCGGATCTTTTTGACGTGCTGAAAACGAAGGTGATGAAAACTGGTAATCTTTAAAACTAACGAACGCGACGGGAATATGTATATAAAACAGACAAAAAATTAAAATGGCGTCGATTGATATTGCGATTATGGTTGTTTTGTTTTGAGGTTAGTGTGCGGTTGTTGTTTCGTATTAAAAAATAGTTAACCTTTCAAATCAACGTTTACCATTTTGGTAGTGTGCATACATATAGTTAAATTTTCTAATACGGGACTGAACAAATATTTAAATACTAAGCATGCAATATGCATTTATTTATTTTTTAAATGTTTAACACTTAGAAAAACTACAACATATTTAATAAATTTAATGAAAATATGGTGTACCATTTTTTGTTTTTAGATGTTTTAAAGCTCAACTTTATAACAAAGGTCGGAAGTAGTAGACATAACCAATAAATATTTGCACTCAACAAACTATTCTTATCTGCAATATGTTATACTATCTA
This sequence comes from Atheta pasadenae, assembly GCA_030264155.1. Classification (NCBI taxonomy): domain Eukaryota; kingdom Metazoa; phylum Arthropoda; class Insecta; order Coleoptera; family Staphylinidae; genus Atheta; species Atheta pasadenae. The sequence goes on along the minus strand of JARJDS010038173.1, from coordinate 44,555 downwards.
AATTTCTAGTCAATAGTTTGTTGTTAATTAAAGAGAAAAAATGTAATCTTCATATCGACATCATGGTTATTAAGTGTTATTAGTTAATAATAATAGCTTGTTGCGTTTTGGGCAATGTTCATATCATGCTTTCGAGATGATCATATCAAATTTATTAATTATTGTTAATGTTTTTATTCATAAATTCGTCATTTGTAACGCGCTTGAATATTGGATATTTATATCAAAACCAAAAAAATATTAATTAGTGCTTATACTTGTTGTACTTGTTTTAATAAGTTTAGTAATCGAAATTTTATTGTCATTTTAAATGTTTCTCATGTGTGTGTTAAATTTTTGAAAAGGTTACTTTGTATAAATTACATACAATATATTTCGATCTTTATTTATTGAAATAATTAATGATACTTACCGATTATTATCTTCTGAATCTAGAAGTTTAAATACAAACCTCTTTAGTAGTAGATTGTGATTTAGTAGTAATTTTATATATTTTATATTATTTGAACTTTACGATTTTTAAAATGAAATGTTGCCTGTTGTTAGCTGGGTCAAATATGTGTTGCGATCACCGATATTCTCTTTTCGGGACTTCAACAAACCATTCGACTTGTTATTCAAGAAAAATAACTGCTCTTTAAAGGGAAGAACATATATGCGCGAGAAGTGGAACCCAAAATGTGATCTATAAACAAGGTCAACTCTTTGAGCATTAATATACAGCACAGTCACAGACGTCTTCATTGGTATTCCTTGTCGATTTTTTGTTTATCTTCCCAGATATAACAATTCAATGAGACGGGGGAGCTGATGGGTGATATAAATGCTATAAGCTGGATGGAAATTTATTGTCAACTGGTGGAGGAGGAGTTGAAACCTAAACTACCCCAAGAAAATATAAATTGTTTACAATTGTTCACAAAAATGCAACACGATTACTGCTTTGAAAATATTTTTATATTTAAATGACTTAAACTAAATTACATACAATTTGTTTGTGTTTTGGATTGTTAGAAGTTACACATTACACATTTGATGATTACTTCTACAATTGTTTAACGTGAATTAGGAAAATATCAATTTATATTAGTAACTCGCTAAATATCTATGTAGCTATGTCCTAATAACCTTATATAAACAGGAATAGTTTTAAGTCTATTAATATCATGTATTAGATCTACTTACTTCAATATTTTTGGTTAGGTTCAATATTCGTTAAACATTTTTTACTTTTCGCAGATTTCTGAAAGTCACTTCAATCCTCTTCGTTGTCCCTTTTCTTTTGGTTGCGTCGACGTACAAGAAAACCACGAACTCCAGCTTGGATTTTGGTCGCTGATTTATCTTCAATGTTAATGTCGTCTTTGATTTTTTTGCTTTCAGGCGCTCGTCCTCCGGAAGTCTTCCTCCTGGCGTTGCGTTTTGGTGAAATTACATCGTTATAAGTCTAAAAACACACACACACCGGTTAAATTACAATAATACCTCTATAATCTTATAATTTGGTGTAATACGAGTCTTAATTCTGTTACTTGATTACTATAAATTGAGTTATACATAATTTTCTTCTAAATTTATATTTCGTGGAATAAGCGGTCATAAAATTTTCAAATTTATGAATATGTTTCTTTATGATATGGTTGGTGTACGCTGTACAGATAGCAGTCATTAACTTTTATTTTTAATTACGCCGGAATGACGCATGTAGCGTGAATATCCTTGCCAAAAGTCATGTCAGTGAAGTCAAAGCGTTGAACATCACCTACATACATGTTACATATTTTCCTAGACGGGTTTATTTTATCAAAATGTTAAAAGTAAAATCTTGCGGATGTTCGTTTTCATGTTCAAGAACCACAACGAGTGTCGACGTTAATCATCGCACTTTACGTTTTCGTTCGATATCGACGTCAATGCACGATGATAGAGTGAATTAATGGATGCACGAATGACGCGAAGTATGCCATTGACGCAGGACCAAAAATGTTATAAGGGTTTTATGAAAAAAACAGACAGCAAACGACTTTATGTAAAATAAATATTCAATCGTAAAAGTGCCAAGTGTATTTTCTCGTACCACTTTCACTTTAAATATATTTTTCAATTTTAACTGTACGAATATTTTAATTTTAAAATTTATAATTCAACACCATTTTATGGTTATTGCTTCTTGTTTAAGTTATTTAAGAACTTGGTTGATAACCTATTTAAAAAGTAGTTAATGAATGTTTATATCATCCATAATAACTATTTAATAATTTGATCGTTTTATTTTTGAAAATGGTGTAGTTATGTCCTATATATCCTAGAATTTTGTGATTACACCTCAAATGCAGTGCTTCAATTCTAAATATTTACATTTAATATATTTATAAATATTTAATATCATACTTATTTTAAAAATATAGTATTTTGTTTAACAAACGGTTAAAATCAAAATATATTTGGAATTTATGTGAATAATCCTATTTCTTTCACTGTAAATTATGATATGTACCAATGAAAAATTCGATTTTGGTTAAACATTGATAGTGTACCTATGAAGGCCGATGTTTCCTTTCTCATGAATTCAAACAAAGCTAGTGTACAATGTTTTATGTTCATTATTTGATATATTATACGAATAATTCACCTTTTTAACATTTAGGAACATTTTGGCCTTACAAAGATCGGACCCATAAGAAGGCCATTATAGGTTAAAACAAAATTAATGTAATTTTAGTAAAAGTGGATATTTTGATTATTACAATTCGAGTTTTAAGTTGAACAACTGATTTATAACATAAATATAACCTAAATTGAATCCCTAATCCTTGCAAGGCCTTTATAGACTTATATATATAAGTTTGTAAAATACTGATTACATCAAGAATTTAAAAAAAGTGATTTATATGTTACGCAATATAACAAAGTGTTAATTAACAAATTGTTTCTTTAATTTATCGAGTCAATGAACTAAAAAAACCTGCGAATTTGTTAAGGTGGCCTTCCAAGGTCTACCTAGCTTATTTTAGGTTAGATATTTTTAAAATAATAAATCTAGTAAGCAGCGGAACTTCCATTATTAGTAAAAGTAGAAGGGATGACAACTATAAAAATAAAAGATAAAATCAGAAACATAAAACAAACGTAAACTACCCTTAAAGAATTAGTGAACTGAATAAGTGAATTTTTTCGTTGTTACTAAAATGTGTATGTTATAAATAAAAAAAACACAAACATATAACTCATAAGAAATAAATCATTCCTTCAAACCACATAAATAATGAGGCCAAAATGTGAATGTACCCACAAAAAAACTGTCTGTAAGCTTTAAAACCAGGGAGACAAAAGCTAATATTTCACCTATTTTTGTTGGCAACGTATCTACTTAAAATTGGCACTTAAACTAGTAAATCTTGTTAAAATCTATGAACTACGTCCGTCACGGCCCACAAAACAATGGGAAATTCAAAGATATTTAATGTGAATGTAATAGTGGAAATGAAAACTCCAATTAATTATAAGAAAAAAAAAACAAAAACATCAATTTAAAATTTAACAAATAAACAAAACACTGTTGTGTCAAGAGCTCAAATGATTCAAGTGGATTGTTATTGTTTTAATGGCTTTTAAATTAATTACAAATTGCAGTTTCAAGTGTTTGAAAGTGTTTGAGCTCATCATGTGTAAGAAAACCAGAGATTACAAGTTTCAATTGAGTTTGTGATGATTGTTGATGCTGCAATGCAATAAACACAGTGTGTAGTTACTATTTGTACGAAACCACATTTGGAAGACGTCAATTACAGCTTGAACTTAATTAAATAGTGCAATAACATACAATATGATGACGACTTGTTACTTGTTTAACGATTTCAACCGCATTACCGTGTTCCGCACGTGGAAAACAAAATTAAAACAAAAACAAATAAATTACAATTTTGCTACAGCAGCGAAAACATAGTTTACTTGATTTTTTCGGTGTTTTTAAGTGAATCATCATAAAAGAATGCGGAATTGTGCAATTTTCCGCATTTTCTCATTTAATTTGGGTCAAAATCACGAAATGACGATTTATAGAATGTGAATGTCAAGCGGTTCCGACTTCTGGCGGCCGGTAATAGTATACTACCCTTGAAATTGCTGCTGTTGGGCAACATAACCTCCAACTTTGTCGGTGACAGGACTAACTTTTTGTTCGTTTTGCAGGCAATGTCACAATAACTGGTAAACGGTGTATGCATCCTCGTATCTTCTTCCCGAGCTGCTGCGGCTGGGGCTTTATTTTTAGTTGTGCGGATTTAAATAGACACATGTCGGATAATGTGCGAGAGTATGATTTTCTCGGATTCATGCTCGAAACTCCGAACATGTGTTACTAGTTGGGTAGCAGTTGATCTTCACTTAATCCGAACGTTAACAAACACGCAACATACATTCACGCACGTAATTTAAGCATCTTTTACGTCTTGGAAAGCAATTTAAAACGGAAGTCATTTTGTGTTTAGAATTTAACCTCAAATTGATGATTTAGGTTAGGTACTTTTTTCCAAATTGTCAAATTTTGTTTCTACAAACAAAAAATGATCTACATCAAAATCCTTTAAAAAATTACGCCATCTACTTTTTTTTAGCAACATTTAGTACCGTCGATAAACGGAAGTGCGATAAACCTTAACAAACATAAACGCCATTTTCAAATGAAAACATTTACAAACGCGCCGCATTCGCCGAAATCCTGAGACGATGTAACCACAAAACCTTCAAACGCTGTTTATTTGTGTTTCACTTCATGCTGAAGATTAGGTTTAATTTTAAATTTTAATTAAACGTCAAAGCTGTCATAACAAAAACAAATCAATGCCGTCCCAGTCGACTGCGACCGTATTTGCTAGGTAAACCAAGTTCAAAGATGGTCTGTCATCGATACGCAAATAACCGTATCGTATATAAAATGTAAATAATTTTATTTACACAATAAAGTGAAAACTAAAGCCAATCTTTAAAATACACAGCACGGCTGCCATTTTGTTTTTGTTGTTCTGGAAGTTTAATACCAAATATTTTTCAAATAACCCAAAATAATGTACATCTGAGTAAATATTTCAGCAGTGGTGTTTTGTATCATTGCCAAAATAAACAATGGCGGCGATGCCATCATGTCACACAATTTATTTGAGATTAAATCGTTTATTATGCGTTTTATTGTGTTTTACTGCTTTCAACTCGTTCCAAGTTAAGTAAAGTAATCTAAGTAATGTAATGGTTCACTTGGCAACGATTTTATGACTTTACAGACAAGGCAAACGCTTTGGAACCTCTTTGTTCAATTTGTTAAAACGTTAAAGTGTGGTTATGTTTTTTTATATTTTAAGGTTACGTATTATTTACCTTAGGTTTCTGCATTTGTTTCCTAACTTGATAACCGCGAAAGCTGGCTTGGATCTTCGTCGCCGCCTGCGATTCCTCATTCCTTTCGGTGCGGATGGCATTGTTTCTTCTGGGATCCATCTCGTTTTCCACTCCTGCTCCTGCGGCCTTCTGAATCTTTGCTTGGTGTTCCGTCTTATAATCTGTTCCTTGGCCAATTGAAGCACTAGAAATGATTTCTTCACTCTCCAAATAATTTTCTGTCTCTTTGTTTGTTTCTTGTACGTCGGTTGTTTTTTGTTGGTCGTTTGTTTCAATGTTTGGGTCTGCGCCTGCTTCAGATTGTTGATCAGAGTGTAGAACGCGCTCAGCTGTGACTGAGTGATTTGAACTGGCTGAGCTGGTAACGTCGGGATGAATTGCTGTTGCTGGGGAGTGGGATTTCGGCGACGAGGAGGAAGCAACGACGACGACGACGCCGCTGCTGCCGTCCGACGACGTCGGCGTCGTTGCTGACGTAGTCACTGGTCTTTCAGCACCTGCTGCAAATGCGAGACCAGAATGAATTCATACCGTCCACACACATATTACCAACAAGCGGTTAGCGTTTCTTTTGTTTTTCACTATAAAAAACTCAAAATTTTAAGTTTTAACCTAAAATCTTGTTTTTTTTAAGTTTAAGATCTAATTATGAAGCTGCAGGTGCACAAAACGAATCAATACGAAGCAAACCATACGTTACCACAATAATTGAAGTTAAAACACACAAAATGTAAGATTATTTGAAAACTTTAAAGAACATAACCTAAAAACTGTCATGAATTAACATGAAGAAATTATTTAAGCTTTTAAAATGTGCGTGCAAGGATGATTTTCAAGAGATGAAACTTACTATGATGACAAATACTTGACCTGGTGGCGTTGCCTTCGCGTCATTAGCATCGTGCGCCATCTGTTCGTCATTCGCCCTTAAATTCGACTCGGATTTATCGTACAAATCGTTTACTTCAAACAGTGGTATAGCGTCATGGAATTCACCGGAGTGTAACAAACCAATATTTGCTTCCTGATTGGTCAACTCGGATGTATGTTTAATAGCATCAGCTATTGGGTTATCAGTACGGTTTTGCACGTCCGGATCATGTAAATAAAATGGCTCAGGCACAACTGCAGGATCATCAACATTATCTTGAAATTCAGTTTTGTTTTTGTTCTTTGGTGTTTTGGAACTTCCTAAAAAAGATTTGGGTACGTCTGCTAAAGATTTAAAAAATTGTCCAATAGCATTCTTTTTTTCCGGTTCTTTATCAGTGTCATTTGTTTCATCAGTTTCTTGTTTTTTGTTAACCTCACTTGTTTCATCAATTGATTCACTGTTAGTTTCTTTGTTTTTTTCATCAAATGCATCGCTTGTTTCTGTTGTTGATTCATTTGTTTTGTCGTCAGTATTTATAACTTCCGACTCGCTTTTGTTTGTTTTACTTCGTACACGAAAACCGCGAAAAGCACTTTGAATTTTGGTGGCTGCATTAACAAATCCAGCCAAAAACTTGATATCGTCTTCATTATTGTTGCTCAATTGAGTAGCATCAATAACAATAACATCATCTTGATTGGCATTTTCGTCTAAATGTGCCTTTTCTTCAATCTGCACATCGACTTCAGGCTCGGGTTCAAATTCAGTAGATTCACCCTCACCCATTTTATGTTCTCCTGAAGTATCTTCATCTACACGACCATCACTTTCATCCATTTTTGTATTATCATTCATTTGTTTTTCATCATTTTTGTTATTATCTTCTCTAAATTTATTTAAATCTTCAGTTAAAACAACGGTAGCAATTGAATCTAAAGACGTTGATGAATCATGGCTAATTAATCTTCCCAAATCCTGATTCTTAACGGCATCACCAACATCTAAACTGTCTTTGTGTTGATTTGCGCCGTTAATTGCGTTCTGTACGTCAATTGTTTTATTGTTTGTTTCATCGGAATCTGTAATTTCGGTTATAACAACGCCATCTTCTACATTATCCTTATCATCATTTGTATGTTCATTGTTTTCTTCAATGTCTTCTTCAATGATTGTTTTAATGTTATTTAATTCATGTTTAATGTCATCGATTAATTTGCGTGATTCTATATGATCTTCATCGTCAATGTCATCATTTTGATCTTCTTCATCTTCTTCTAGTATCTCCACAGGACTAGTATAATCATCATCGATAATTAAAATATCAACATGTGACGAGTTTTTGTTTGTTTCACTGTTATTTTCTTCTTCTTCATTCGAATCGGGTTGTTCAATAATTGGCTCTTGAGACATTACTTCTGGTGGTTCTTCTTCTTCGATAGATCTCGATGAAGATAACGGAGGATTTAGTGATGTCAGTTGTTCTAATGAATCAAGTTGTGTTTCTTCTTCAAATGTTTCATGACTTGCTTCAATATCATCTTCCACATCTCCCATTTCATCAATTTCATTTTGTATTGAGTTTTTGAAATCATTTATTGTTTCTTCTAAACTTGGTGATTGTAGACTTTTACCTTTTCTTGGAGATGTTAAAGTTTCCTCGGTATCTTCCATTTTAACACCTTCTTTATTACTTAAATCAAGTTTTTCATCTTTTGATGCTTCAATTTCTTCCTTGGAGGAGTCTAATGGATTTCTATCAGCTTCCGCATCTCCAATTACTGCAGTAGTATCTCGTTTTTGCCGTTTGGAACTTCCATCTTCGTTTTCTTTAGATTCTTCATGTTGTTCTTCAGATTTGTCTTCACTTAGTTCATTTATTTCACTTTTAGTAGGTTCTCCAGTCTCCTCTATATTTTTTACCATTCCATTATTTTCCTCAGTCAAATTGGTATCAGTTGCTTCAATTATCTTTAAAGGATCTTCAATTACGTCATCAATATCTTTTTCTAATAAATTTGTTGCATCCACTACTTGTTTGTTTAAATTATCAACAGAATCATCCAGTTCTGTATTAATTTCTTCAGTTTCTTTACTTATATCTTCTAAAGTATCTTCAATGTCTGCATTGACATCGTTAATTACATTACTAACAGAATTTTCAATATTTTCTTTCACATTCTCAAGATCTTTTGTATTGTCTTCAATAGCAACGGTAATATCTTCAATTCCTTTCTCAATTTTTTCTTCAACTTCATTGGTTGTATCATCAACTAGATCTTTTATATCTTCAACCAAATTGGCAGTTGCTTCATTTGTTTTTTCATTATTTTTAATATCTTCTTTTGTTTGTTCAATTTTTAATGATTCATCTTCTATTCCCGATTCAATAATTTGTTGTGTTTCATTTGCTGTATCTACAACTTGGGTCTCTAAATTATCAACAGATTTTGCAATTTCCTTATTAGTCTCGTTAATAGAATCACAGATATCATCAAATTGGTCATTTAAAATGACTTCGAGATTATTTATGGAATCATTAACTGCGCCAACTATATCATCTCCAGTTTTTTCTAACTCATCAATTTCTTCATTTAGTTGCTCTATAGTTTCTTGGTCTTTACTTTCTAAATTATTTGTAATATCATCATTTGTTTTTTCAATTGCATCTTCTATATTTTCTAGAATATCATTTTTTCCAACATCAATTGTTTCAGAAACTGTATGACCAACGTCATCTTCAATATCTTGTTTGTTTTCTTCAATTTGTTTAGAAATATCTTCGAATCCACTATCAATATTATTGGTTACATCTTCAAGTTGTATCTTTAAATCATCAACTAAATTGTCACTTTTGTTTATTTCTTGAATTTTATCTGCTGAATCATCTAAATCTTCTATTAAATTCGCTGCGTTATCTTCAATATCTTTAATCTGTTCAGGTATATCAACTTGCTTCGATCTATCATTAGCATTATCTTCAATATCTTCAACAGTTTGATTTATTGCAATTACTTCATCTTCTAATTTATTTCGGTTATCATTTCCTTTATCAGCGGATTCATCTAGATTTTTAGTTTGGGCAATTTTACTAACAAGATTCTTTGATTCTTCTATTATTTGTTGGTTATCATCCAGTAATTTCTTATCAGAAGTATTTAAAACTTCAACGTTTGTTAAATTATCAGGATTTTGAATATTTTCCGGTAAATCTTCTTCATTTTCTCCTAACCTTTCTATTTTTTCATCAAGTTTAACTTCCATTTCTTCAACTTTTTCTTCTAGGGTTTGTAAGTTATCATGTAGAACATTACCACCCTCAGTAATAACACTTCCTATATTAGATACTGTATCATCTATAATTTTGTCAACATTGTCTTTGGTTTCTTCAACAACATTACCAATATCTTCTGCTAAACTTTCAGCAATATCTGTTGTTTGATCCATTTCCGAATCTATTCCCTTTCGAGTTTCTTCAATTTTATCAGAAGCATCAATTACGGATTTTTCTACAATATCATCAATATTTTCAATTGCATTTTCAACTTGATCTGTTAATTCCGAATGGTTTTGATTTATATTATCTTCAATACTATCTTCAATATCCTTTACATTACCCTTAAAATCTGCACTAGCTTCAATAATAGTATCATCCATTTGTTCTTCTAAATCGTTAGATAATATCTTTAAATCACTACTTTTGTCATTCAATATTTTCTCAGTTTCGTCAATTCCATCATTAACGTCTCTCTTTTTTCTTGATAAAACTTCAGATATATCGTTAATGTTATCAGCAATAACTGTTTCTGTATTTGTTACTACATCTGCAGCAGCTGTCTGTAATTCAGCAATACCTTCTTCAGTTTCTTTAATTTTTGTAGTTAAACTATCATCAATTTGTTTAATATTATCTTGAATATCTTCACCAGTTTTATTAGATGTATCATTAACTTGTTCATTTAATTCAGAAATAGTATCTGTTATTTCGTTTTTAGTTTCACCAATTTTGTTAGTGACATCTTCAACATTTTCTTTGATATCAGCTTCAATTTGCTCCAGATCTTCATTTACTTGTTCCACAGTATCAGAAACAGTGGTACCAACAGAATCTTCAATGTTTTCTATAACTGTATTTAGCTTTTCTTGAGTTTCTTCAAATGTGTTATCAATTTTACTCTCTGCTTTGATACTTGCATCTTCGACTAGATCCTTCAAATCGTTAACAGAACCTGCAATTTCTTCTTTTGTTCCTTCAATTTTCTCATTAATAAGTTCAGTACCATCTTCTATATCTTTATTTATTTCACTAGTTACATCATCAACTTGATTCTTCAAATCGTCAATAGAATCTGCAATTCCTTCTTTTGTTTCTTCAATTTTGTTAGAAATATCCTCTAAGTTATCATCAATATCACCTTCAATTTGTTTCATATCTTCTTTTATCTCATCAATTGTTTCTGACACCGTTGTATTAACAGAATCTTCTATATTTGTTTCTACCTTGTTAGTTAGATCTTCAACTTGATTCTTCAAATCATCTACAGAATCTACAATTTCTTCTTTTGTTTCTTTAATTTTATTAGTGATAAGTTCACTACCTTCATCTATATTTTTATCTACTTCATCAGTTACAGAATCTGCAATTTCTTCTTTCTTTTCTTCAATTTTATCATTAATAAGTACACTACCATCTTCTATATCTTTATCTACCTTATTAGTTACATCATCAACTTGATTCTTCAAATCGTTAACAGAACCTACAATTTCTTCTTTTGTTTCTTCAATTTTTTTCGAAATATCCTCTAAGTTATCATCAATATCATCTTCAATTTCTTTCATATCTTCTTTTATCTCTTTAATTGTTTCTGACACCGTTGTATTAACAAAATCTTCAATATTTGTCCCTACTTTGTTACTTACATCTTCAACTTGATTCTTCAAATCTTCAACAGAATCTGCAATTTCTTCTTTCGTTTCTTCAATTTTATCATTAATAAGTTCAGTACTATCTTCTATATTTTTATCTACTTCATTAGTTACATCATCAACTTGATTCTTTAAATTGTCAACAGAATCTGCAATTTCTTCCTTTGTTTCTTCAAATTTTTTCGAAATATCCTCTAAGTTATCATCAATATCACCTCCAATTTGTTTCATATCTTCATTTATCTCATCAGTTGTTTCTGACACCGTTGTATTAACAGAATCTTCAATATTTCTCCCTTCTTCGTTAGTTACATCTTCAACTTGATTCTTCAAATCATTAACAGAACCTGCAATTTCATCTTTTGTTTCTTCTATTTTATTCGAAATATCCTCTAAATTATCATCAATATCACCTTCAATTTGCTTCAAATCACTTTTTACATCGCCAGCAATATCTTTAAGCTTATCTTCAACGTTCTGTTCAATATCATTCACAGACTCAACCACGTCACTAAAATTCATCCGTAATTTATCAAATCTTGATTTAATCGGATCTTCACTCCCTTCATGTATAGACTTAATTTCTTCCGTCTCTTCATTTACACCAATATCTTCAAGGTCGGAACCATCTATTTTATTAAACGATTCTTTAGCTTCCTCTAAAGTCTTCGACCCTGAAGATATCAACGTCTGCAAGTTATTCGTTTGAGTAGCAATAAATCCACCAACAGCTCCAACAGCACCAGCTAAAATCTTTCCATCTTTTATCCCAGATGAAGAACTAGACGATGTTTTTGGCCTAAATTCTGAGCTTGAAGCATCTTCAGATTTCTCATCTACCAAAATATTATCCCCAGCTTCTTTTTGTCGAGGTGATGTCATTGGAGATGTCTCATAATTTTCTTTCTCATAATCAACAAAACTTTTAGTTGTAGAAATAACATCAGGATGATTTTCTTTAATTTCTTCGACAATTTCGACCGGAGGAAGTAAAGATTCTTCAGTTTCAGTTATTAGTGCATCATCATTTTCTTTACTGCCTGTAATCTGATTATTTTCGTCATCAAAAGAATCTTCTTCATTTAAACGTATCCGAATCGAATCCACAGGCTTTTCGGATTCTTCTAATTGATTTGAATCATCTTGAACCTTACTTTCTTCGGTCTTACCGTGCTTCTCAGTAGATTTTGGTCTTGGCGACAGCAAACTCTTCAAATTACTTCCTTGAGTAGCTAAAAACCCACCAACAACTCCTAACGCACCAGTAATAACTCCTTCTTTCACTTCTTCTCCACTACCACTCTCCGATCTTGGTGACACCTTAGGTGACTCATCATAATTAACTTTTTCATTATCAACAAAACTCTTAGTTAATTCAATATGATCCACTGATTCACAACCAACCAACACATTTGTTTCAGTCCCTTTGCTTTCTTGAATTTCTTCATCATATTTAGCAACATCTTCGATCCTCCTTGGCGAATCATAATTTATCCTTTCATTATCCACAAAGCTCTTAGTCAATTCCAGTGGGTTAACACTAATATCATCAATATCTTCAGAAGATTCTTCTTTTATAACAATTTTAGTCATAATTTCTTCATCAATACTTTTCTTGTCATGTTTTACCAATACATTTTTATCAACAACATCGCTATCGTCATTTTCTTCACTTTCCTCTTGAATATCATCTAATTCAGTAATGATATCATCATTAGTTTTTTGTTTATCAACAACAGCTTGTAGATCAGCACCTAAATCAACGCCGTCTTTGACATCATCCAAACTAAAATCTAATGAACGTTTCATTCTACTATGAAGCAAATCCGGATCATCATCAGGCACAGAAACTTTTTCTAACGATTCCAGAACTTCATTTATTTCTTTATCAATTGAATCTGACAATTTCATATAGGCGTCTGGTTTGGTTGTTTCGTCAATGTCGTCATTTGTTTTGTTTGGTTCCGCCTCCTTGTTTTTATCTTCATCAATTGCCGCTTGTCCCGATAACTTTTTGTTTCGTTTACGAACTAAATGTCCTTTAATAAAAGCTTGGATTGTAATAGCAGCTGTAGCAAACTTATCTTCATTCTCTTCCTCCACAACATCTAATTGTGTCGCTTCTTCTTCATCAACAACATTATTCTTTTGTTTTGCTACATCAATTTGTTTACGTACTAAATGTCCCCTCATAAACGCTTGGATAACAGTCGCCGCTTTTGCTTTCTCGTCATCTTCAAGGTCATCCATATTCACATCCTTGTCCGCAACACAAACAACACTATCTTCACCACTTTCTCCCCTATCTTCTTCATCATCCCCGTGGATCTCAGATTGTTTCTTAATCTTAAACAGAAACAATAAAGTTGTTTTTAATAAAGAACGAAACAAAATGTTGTAATTTATGTTGTTGATTGATTTGAATTTTTCGAACGAAATGTAATGACTGATGTGTTGTTTCACTGAACTGTTACCTGTTTAATGACGTGTTTGCGTGCATGATGACCACGCCATAACGATTGTATTTTAATTGCTGCGGCAGCATCGTCCTTGCTTTCTTCATTTTGTAGGTTATCTGCTGGGACGTGAACAGAAATTTCTTCTTCCAAGGGAGCGCTTGGTTCTACATCACCTCCAAAAATAACAGATGTTGTGGGCCGATCTTCATTTGGAGCTGTTAAATTCACGTCAGAAGCTTTAAGGTCCTCATCTTGATTTGTATGTTCTTTAGGTGCGTCTACTTCAATAGAAAGAGTGTTTAATTCTAAATCATTTGTTTTGTCTTGTTTCAAGTATTTAGAAACATCTTCAATACTTAATGGTCCATCATCGTCTACTTTAGCGACTGGTTGAAGATCTGCAGAAATATTATCTTCGGTAATGCCCAAATCTTCAGGAGTAAATTCAACTGATGGTGTCTTTGCAATTGTAATTATATTTTCTTCGGTAATTTCCTGTATTTTTGACATTTCTTCAATTTCTTCTTTCTGTTCAAGAGTTAAAGATATTAAGTCTGGTGCTGACATGCTTACAAATAATTCTGGCTTAGATTTAAGTTCTTCTGCTTCTTCTTTGTTTTCTTCGACAATATCATTAACAATATCTTCATTTTCTTCAAGTTTGCCTTTACTTTCTTCTATTAACTTATCCATATTAACTTCGGTTATATCAATATTATCATTATCTTTATGTTCTTCTTTAGTTTCTTCAATTGTATCGTTACTATCTTCAGTTTTATCTTCAATCACGTCAATTTTGTTTTCAGTAACTATATCTTCGTGAGAATCTTCTAACATTTCTTCATCCTCTTTATTTTCTTTCTTTTCATTAATTTCCGCGTTGGTTTCTATTTCTTCTTCAAATTCCTCCTTTTCATTATTTTCATCTTTATGATCTTTATCCATTTCTTCTAAAACACGAAATTGTTCTTCAACAATGTCATTAGCATTCTTCAAATCATCTCCCATCGTAACTTCAATTTTATTTTCTACAACAATTTCTTCATTTTGTTCTGCAGTGCCGTCTACCAATTTATTATCTTTCATTTCTGAAGTTTCCACTTTGTCAGCTTCATTTTCTTCAATAATTTCTTTAATATCAACCACAGTACATAATTCTTCTTCCGGAATAATTATTGGTTGACCATCAACTGTAACTTGTTCGCCATTTTCATTATTTTCTTCATTTTGTTTCTTTTCTCCAATAGGTGCGGAATCTACATCTGGTTTAATATCTGCAATACGTTCTTCAATGTTGGATTCTTTAGTTTGTTCAGTTTCATTGTCTTTTTCAGATGTTTCCGATTTTTCAACCTGAATATCATCAGATAGCAAAACTTCTTTTACTTCTTCTTCATGTTTATCTGCAGAAACAAGAATGTCTTTAACTGTTTCATCTTCTAACTCTTTAACTAATTTATCTTCTTCAATATTTTGATTTTGTGCTAATTCTTTATTTATTTCGGATAGTATTTCGGAAGCTTGATCTTCAATTTCTTTAATTGGATCACCTGTTTCCGCACTTTTCTCAAATTCTTCATCTTTCGGTACATCTTCATTATGAGAAGCTTCAACTATTGAAGTATTGCCATCTTCACTATTCTTCACCTTATCGTTAACTTGTTGACTTTCATCAACCGAATCCATGACAGTTTCTTCAATTACCATGCCATCTTTAACTTTATTAACACTTTCATCTTCTAAACCGTGTCCTCCATCTTTAATTAATGGTTCACCTGGAAGGTTATCTTCAATTTCAACTGGTTCCACAGATTTAGCTTCCTTATCTTCTGGAATTGTTTCTAAAGTTGGTTCTTCTTCGCCGTTTTTCTCATTTACAACATTTTGTAAGTTATTATCTTCATCATGAACAATTTCGGAAGCACCTAACTCAGTAACATCTTCATTAGGTCCATCGAAATCTTCACTTATCGTAGTACCAACCACAGCATTACTAGCAATCGAACCGGAAACACTTTCTTCGTCGTTATCGTCATTACCATCATCTTTGTCAGTAGCTCTTATTTTACTATTATCAGTTTTCAGATCAGCTTCTCCAATATCTCCAACAACAGATTCTTCATGTCCAACCGAAGATTTTGATTTCTCCGTACGATCAGTTCCAGAATCTTCTACTTCCGACTCACTAACATTGTCTTGGCTCTTCTTCTTAGTTTTGTTCTTAATAGAAGCTCCCCCAACTACAGCGCCACCTACCCCAGCAGCCACACCCAAAATGGGAGCAACTTTGGCCACAGCTACACTTTTACCCTTTTGTGGTTTCGCTATTTTTTCATTCGATTTACTAATCCCTTTCCCTTGAATAGAAATGCCTCCACTTGAATTACTATCAGTGCTCTTGGTCCGTGGTGTAATTCTAGGTGTGACGCCATTTTGTCTCCGTGAAGCATCACGTCTAGTACCCCTTGGTGTGTCTTTATCTTTTAATTTACCAACATCAGCAGTTTTGTTCTCTTTAACCTTTTCGTCTTTCTTTTCTTTCTTATCACCTTTATCAATTTTATCAATACTCTCACGACTTCTTTGCTTAGAATTGTCACGCTTAAACGTATAAGCTTCTCGTATCTCCCTAGGCGTCCGTTTCGGTGGTGCTACTTCTTCTTTACCCAATTGCGGTGGTTGTTTTTTCCATTTTGCTCTTTCCTTCTGCGTACTAACACCTCTTTTAACATTAGGTGCATGCGCATGACTATCTTTAATCAAAGACTGTTGATTAAATCGTGTTTTTTTCGTTTTGTCGTCAGACCGGAAAACTTTGGGTGTGGTTATTGAACGTGGAGTCTTGGAATTAGTAAAAACTATCGGTGTTGGTAGTTTGTTAAACCGTGTACCGCTTGTGATTGATTTAACCTTCAATTGTTTGGTATCTTCAGGGTTCGACAATTCTTTTTCATTAGCGTTGAGTTTTTCTATAATTAAACAAGTTAGGGATGTTAGCATAAAATGTATTGAAGATAATTAGTAGTTATTTGAATAAACGTCATTTAAGACCATGAATACGATTATTTTTAGTCACGAATGGTTTGGGGTAAGGTTATGAACCCTGGCCTTGGTCAATAAACTTCCACCAAACTCATTTTGTTACCAAATTAACGTGTTCAGTTTCGTTTTCGTGAGAAACGTTAAATATAATGAACAACTATTAAATTACTAATGATTCGATTGGAATATCTGTTACTACTTCCATTTACCGATAATAATCATTAAACATAAAAACACGCAAACATCTAATATTAATAAAAAATAAATTATAAAACAAAAATGTATTGCTACCAATTAATGCAATTAATTTGTGTTTTTTTGCACCTCGGCAAATTTGGTTTTAGGTTAATTTTGCTAAATTTTCTTTGTAGGTCGATAAGATCGATTGGCATATACCAGGGATGGCCAACCTGCAGTCCGCAAGCAACATACGGTCCTTTGTGGCTCTAGATACATAAGATTTTAAATAATTACATAAAATCTTAACAAATTCTTAAAATGCGTGTCAAATTGCTGCTCCCGAAATATTGATATTTAAAAAAAATGGCTCGGACTATCGAAAGATTTGGTCACCCCTTAAATATATGATTAATTTGAGTTTAATCCAAGCCCTTTTAAAATAAAAATTACAAGGTCACATTTACCTCGTATTGCAACCAGATGAGCAAAATGTTCAGAAGCAAATGCAAACAAATCTTTGGGTTTCTTCATAAGCACTTGTTTTGTAAGACTTTCCATCAATTCCTCCAATCCAACCGGAACGCTAAGACGTTTGACAACCATTCCAGTGTCGCCATCTACAGTCGTTGCAACCTGCATCTTGTGGCTTAATAATTTCTGAAAAAAAAACAAAGGAAGCCATGAAATAAAAGATCAGAAGTGTTGTTGTTTATCAAGTAGGTCATGCCAAACAACGCAAAGAAAAAAAACAAATGCAGATTATACCTAGGTCAAGAAAATTGCGTAGATTATCTATGAATCAAAAGAGGTTAATCATAAAATCTATAATTGACACAATTTCATGAAAAACCCTGTTAATATGTGCATACAAATATAAGCAATAAAATGAAGAAAACAAATTCTATTTGTGAGTATGTATGTTGAGTTGCCCACGTTGCAAACATAAAATGAACAATTTTTTGTTTCGCGCAAAACAATATTTGTTTAAAAAAATCAAAAAAATAATTAACTTACCTCACTAATGTATAAACAAACTAATGTTATAATTTTTTGTTAATAGTTTCACTTTAAGTTCACTTTAAATTAAACGTTCTCTCAACACGAACGTCTGGAGATTACTGACCGCCACGTTAGTGACTTTCCACGCTTTTCATGCTTTCCACGCTTGCTTTTCCTGCGGTACAAATCGACCGGTCAACTAACTGGTCAGTACAAACACAATTTGTTTCATCGAATTCCAGCGAAACAAAACTAATACCACCAAACTGTTCCGTGTTTATTTATATGGACGACACATTTAATTTTATATTACATTTTCCCAGAAAATATAAACAATATAATGTTTTATTCGCATTAAAAACGAATTTGTTAAATTTTTCCTGCCATTTTGTATCATTATAAATGCAACACATCATTAGCTGCATCGTTCATTTGTTTTGATACAAAACTAAATAAAACATTTGAATGCATTGTGACTGTAGACAAGTCAAATCTTGTTAAATCGATTTTCTTTTGTTTGGTATTCAACTGTTTCTTGTGTTGTTGATAGTAACAGTTACCATGGAAACGTGATATTGGGTAGTTGTATCAAACACAAAACAAATGAATGTCAGTAACCGGTAGCAGTAACACATGTTTTAAGAATTAAATATTGATTTGATTAATTAATTAACAATGACTATATGTATACAAATTTGTAAACAATTATTAAGGATATCAGGTCATTTACTTCTTGGTGGTTAGAATTTTTAATAAAACCAAATATTTTGCTTGAAATATGCTATAATTTATTATATAACTTGCATTTTAATTTGCAATCACATTTTGCCTTATCAAACACGCCAAATTCAACATTATCGTACAATATCATTTTAATTAATTAATCGATACATTTATCAAATTGAGATCGTCGTTTTCCGTCCGCTCGTCACCATTCGTCGTCTCTGCATCGTCGTCCCCCAAAACATAAATCAATTGTTTTCGCTGTCCTTTTGGGTAGTATACATATCACTAATTAATGACTACGTTTCGTCGCGCATGCGTAACGAAAACTATTTGAACTTAAGTAATGCTACAAAGCGCGCTGTGGCACGCCGTGTCAAGTTTCATTTAAAAAATAGTGACATAACCTATAAGTTGCGTCCGTGTGTGCGAAATTAATTAACAACAACGTAATCAATTCGTATCATAATCACATTTCCAAACCAACAAATAAACAAATAAACAAACTATAACAAAACCAAGCAGTGTATCAATTAATTAATTAACGAACTAATTAATTATTGAATCAATCAATTGGCTTGTTTTCGATTAAAATCATTTGTTTCCCTATGTTTTCGTTCAATTTAAATTAATAATAACATCACATTCATAAACTTGTTTTTGTATCTTTGTCAGGAATTAAAATATCAGCCTATTAACGATCAGACTCGCGCACTTTTGTTTTGTACGGCGGCCATTTTGTAGCGTGTCAATAAATTAATGTGTGTGTCGCATGTATGTGTACGTGGAATTGGGAAGAAGTAATACTGATGTGGCACATGTGTGGAGGCTTCGTTTCATCTACGGCGCATGCGCTCTAGTCCTCCTCGTGATAGCACTCGTTGCTGCTGTCACCGTAACAGCCGTGGCAGCGCGACGAGCGGTCTTCGCGTTGTTGTTGGCACCACATGCCCACGCCGCAACGGCCGAAGATTTCCTTCGGACCGCCACATCTTTCACCGGGTCCCTAAAACCAAAAGTAAACAATAAAACATTAACATCAATAAATTACAATTATATATAGAACAAATAAATAATGTTTGTTTTATTTTGTTTTGTTTGGGTTATGTTTTGGTTCAGAACATCAACACCAGATGGCGTAATAAGTAAACTGAATATTTTAGTATTCTTGGAATTTACATTTTTAATTCAAACTGTTTACTGCATTTGCTTGTATTACAGTTGCAGTTGATTTGATGGAAAATCAAAAGCAATAAACAAACAACAACTTGTGCTAATTGTTTGTGGCAGGCGTGTGTGCCAATGATCTTTCTCCTTGAAACTTGCACTCCGCACACACTTCTATGCTTCTACACGCGTTGTGTTTTTATTTCATGTGTGGAATTCTATACAAAGTCTGTGCAATCGTGTTTGCCAAAAGCGAATTAAAATCTTCCGCAAATACCAAAATGTTTGTTTGGTTGCATAAGTTGTTTGTTATTGATTATATAGTGCCATATTAATTACATTAGTCACATTTCGATAATATTGTATGTTCTTTTATTTTATTTACCTTAGCGCAAACCCGTTGGTTGCAAATGTTTCGTGTT
The DNA here is from genome assembly GCA_030264155.1 of Atheta pasadenae. Classification (NCBI taxonomy): domain Eukaryota; kingdom Metazoa; phylum Arthropoda; class Insecta; order Coleoptera; family Staphylinidae; genus Atheta; species Atheta pasadenae. Next base: position 24,372 of record JARJDS010038173.1, on the reverse strand, counting down.
TCATTCCATCGACAGAAATTCAATGGCGGTTCATCGATGCAGCCGCCATTACCGTTCGGTCGACATTCCTTACACTTCCATGCTACTTTTCCCTCCACTCTGTAAATAACAAAACACAAACATCAGAAACAAACTTTAGTGTTTGGAAAATAAGTAACAAATCACATAATTCATTAATTTAAATATTTTTAGGTTAGACTTGGGTTATGTTAAGTTGAGTTAAGTATAAATCAACTTACGTGTCTATCAATGAAATGTAATACAATCCAGCGACGATGAGAACGCACGAGATGGTTGAGTGCGCGGTGAACATGACGACGATCGACGACCCTGTAAACACAAAAACGGCGCCATTTTAGTTTCGCTACTTTCCAACGGCGTCCACATCGGCTACGGTTGTTACCGTCGGCGTTATCAAACAGGTACCTAAACATAGACACCACCACCAAAACACCAAGCAGTCTGCAGGTGAAAAACAACCAAAACCAGGCTTAATCCTTCAAACCAGGTAGTCGCAATGTGACTTAAGTCACTTGAACCTACGCCAAAGCGTAACCAACAGCCTCAAATCAAACCTTTTTACCTAGTTTACAATTTACCTAGTTGTATGTCCACAATCTATTTTTAGCCATCATATTCAGTTACTCAAAGCGACTTAAGTTAAGTCAGGTGTATTTATATCGTGATTATGCATTCAACCGGTGGGTTTGTGCGTGTAAGTTGCAAGGCGTTTGCATGTCATAGATTGAAATTATTTAGAAAGTTAAGTCGACGCGTTGTCGTGCGTTATTAATCGTAGGCGCGACATCGTCTATTTCAAAGTTCTTCTTGGTTTTATTACAACAATGGTTTATTTATAAACCGATAAGAGCGCGAGTCCACCACGCGCTGCAGAGCTGGACACAGCTCGGTTTCTTTGTGCGGAAGTGACTTAAATCACTTTCCAGCTTGAGAACTTTTTGTCTGATACGGGCCTGAACACGTCTGGTTTAAACTTAAGTGACTTAAGTCATTTGAAAATGAATTAATTTGCGAGTAATAACAAAAAAAGTAACTTAAACTTAATGTTATAAATACACAACCAAAACAATGAACATTGTAAACAAACTTGTTATTTTGTTTTGTTTTATGTTCATTTGTTTTGTTTGTTTACGTCAGTTCAGTCATTTGTTTTTTTTTTTATATATATAGTTTCATTTGTTATATTTGTTTACCTTGAATTAATAAATTTTAATGTCGTAAGAGTGCGTTTGTGTCCACAGGGGGTGGCGATGATGCCCCCTCGCGCTCCTTCCTCGTCGACTGCGTCACCTAACGTACCTCGCGACGCACCTGTGTCACACATCTATTTTGTGTACGCTCCTCAAAAGAAAATCTGCCCTGCACGCTCAAATTCCTGTATGTTGTTGGTTTGTTTTCACTCGACCGAATCCAATCGAGCACACAGAATAACAAATGAAAGACAACAATAACACTTGAACACTTGTTGTTTGGTTAAAATATCTTTACTAATAATATTTATTGATGAAAAATATAATATTAAAAATTTATATATTAAATTCGATAAATAAGATTGAAAATATTTTATTTACTAGAATATGTTTTTTTTGTTAATATCACAATAAATGTTTTTAGTGGTATGATTCGCGCACTCGCACTCGGGCGTGACACTCTATCACGATGTGTGGTGGTTGTGTTTTGTTTAGTTGCGGAGATTGACAGTGTTTTGTTCTATTCGAGAAGAGGAAGAACAAGATGTGCGCCGTCCCGAGTTTGGTGCGCGATTGGCGAGCGCCGAACGGCCTCGCCGTTGTTGTCGTCGGTCCGGCTGATAGGAAATCGAAGCAAGACGGAGGCAAACGAACCGTGTGGTTGTTCAGCTACAGCAGCAAGGAACGCACAAGTGGTGGCTGAACTGAGTAAGTTGCGCCGGCGCATTGCCGCCGGCGGCAGCGGGAGGCCACCGGGCTCACCAGCTGATAGGGCAGACACGCGTCGGCCGTGTGTTATTTACTACTTATTTATTATACAACCACTATAATGATCACTACAATCAGTCCCAAGCGATTTCAGACAAAATTACGACATCTACATGAAAATTATTTAAGTCATTCATTTATTATTGTTTATTGTTATTATTACAAATTAACAAATTAGATTTGTTGTTTGTTTGTAGACAAAGCTATTAGTTCCACAAATACATTTTTTGAAAATAAATTAAAAAATAAATCAGCTTTTTCGTTTATCTAAATATTTATTTATTTGGACTGAGCACTTGTAAACTAAAAATCGGTAATTTTCACCTAGGGTATTATTATAGGGTGTCGCGAGCCACGACAATCTAGGTGGCTTTGGATGTTAGCTATCGAGTAGGCCGTGAGTCACGGTAATCTAGGAGGCTTTGTTTTTTGTTTTGTTTTGTCTCTTGTTTTCCTTATAAATCGATTTTGTAAATAAAGTTAGTCACATTTAAGAACTCGTTTAGTGAACACGTTATCCGTATTTTAGAAGCTGATAGTCTCGCGGCCCTTAACATTTTATTTCTATGTTGTTTGGTCCACGACATAGGGTATTTTTTATCGACTACGAAATATAAAATTATAATCCAAATAAACAAGGTAAATTATGTTTCTTTAAAATGTGTTTGAAATTGTCAATATCATCATTATAGACTAGGTAGTGATGGACTTTTCTGATAAGTATCATAACCTACATATTTTTACTGTAATATTTGGTAAAGGAAATCTTGTACCTCTCAAAAAGCTTAAAAATCTAATTATTCTTTACTGTCAAAATTTAAAAATTCTGCTATTACATTAACTTAAATCACAATGAGTCACAATTTCAGTTCTGAAACTTATTAAATATGTAAATATTTATCATTATTATTAAAAATGTTAAACTTAGATTTTATATCAAGTTAAAACCACAAAATGTACAAATAAAGCTTCAATTACGTATTTATCATGAATCATTTTGCTAAAGTTCTACAATTTCACATTACACAACGAGTACGGTAATGCCTTTATTACCGCACTAGTACCACTAATTCATTTGATTTTGGCAGTTAGGAAATGTTAATAAAATGATAATAAAAATATGGGAAATATCTTCAAGGAAACTAAACTTTTTTGAAAGAAGAATTTGTTTTTCACCAAAAGTTTTTCTACAAAATACCACCAAGTATAATTGTATATACAAATTTGGTCTCTTATTGATTTAGATGACATTTCTATATTTTCTGTGTGGTATTTTATGATTTAATATATAATAACAACCTCTGGACTTATGTAGGTTGTTGGAACTTCTTGTATTTTAAGTTAAGACACTATAATCTGTCAGATAAAATAGCAGCCAATATCCATAGGGAATTCTATAACTTTGGGTTTCTTGTTGAAATAGTTAAAGATACTTTAGTTTAGTTAGGAAGAAATATTACTTTAATTTAATCAAAAATATAGCGTGTACTAGTAAATCTTATTTTGACATTTTGAACCCACATTTCTGATCTAATGTCTAATCTAATTTCAATGCATGTCTTTTCTCTAAATTGAAATTTTAATCAACTCCTGCAACTTGAAAGCTCCAAAGCTTCATCCAAGCATTGTGTGGCAATATAATTTAAATCGTTTTGAATTTGAATTGTGTCTTAAGTCACATACGTGCAAATAATCTTGCCGGCTCCTTTCTATGTCAATTGTAAATCATTCTTCGCGCAGAGCTTCCTAGAAGGCGTCCCAGTCACTCCGTGATAGTCATAAAAATAAAGTGGAGCACGTTTATGACTTTCGAGTCTTCAATTGTCTCGCGATGGCCGCGCGCGCCTCGTGCAACCCGATCGTAATAAAGTCACAAAAGCCCGCGCACATCGTATATCATCGTTCGCGATGATGAATTACGGCACGAGATAATGGACTGATCTATTTTTAATGCGTTTATCTAGCCTAGCACAAAGCCACCAATATTACAGGCACACAGCGTTGTTTTTTTCTTGACTTACAACGTAACATTACTTAAATCAAACTCCTATTTTAAGTTTTAAGTAAAAACAACATTATGTGAGGTTATGTTTACAAAATGTTGTTTAGCTACAAAGTGAGGTTAAGTAAGCTTAGGTTGTGTTTAAATATAAAACCTTAGTCGTTTGTTTATATGTTGTTTATTTCATCGAAACGTTGGCGATGCGAACGTGTTGCCATGGCGCATGAGTGGTAATTTAGCGCAATTAGAAATGCGAGACATGCGAGAGCGAATCTAGCGCAAGCGAGGCGAGCAAGAATGGCGCCTGGCGCCTGCCGCGACTTTCGATTTCGTCACGATATGACAATCCTGCCGCCAATGCAGACCTCGGATTTTTGTGTTTCTTTTTTCGTTTTCATAACGACCACAAATTAACGACTACAGCGCTAAAGCGGGCGGGTAATCATAGTCATACAGATGGCGCCATGATCGATACAAACATTCAACGTTTGTTACAACAATGTAATGATCACAAATTGATACTAATTTGTTTTAACTGAAGAACTGAAAAAAATGTCATTGAGAATTGAGATATTCGTGCAAACGCTGCAATTATTCTATTAATGTCAGAAATAGGTCAACAAAGGCGCTATTTTATAAATATAAACAAATTATTTTAGATTGGAAACAAAACAAACAACACAGTAAACAAAAGTTGTTTTATATCTTAATAGAGCAACTAACTTTTCATTTGTTTTCTTTTTTGTTTGTTATTTATTTTTCTTTGCCCAATAAAAAACAATTGAAATGAAATTTTAATTATCGATCATTAAACGCAATCGAATCTAAATATTTATTTCTTATTTGGGAGTGATAATAAAGTCAAGGACCTACAGATTTAAAAGATGGGATGAATTGGCTCACATTCAAACACAATTTTTCAATTATGTTTGTAAATCAAGTCGACTCGTAGTTTGGTTTGTTTTCAAATTCACAATAAACAAAAACAAAACAAAAAATAACAAAATGTGTTGATAAAACAAATTCAATCCAAATTACTTTTACCAAAATTTTTAAAATATACTCTTATACTGTTTTGCGACACATTTACCACATTTGGGTCAATGATACTTTGGATGTTTTACTGCTTTACGTTTATGCGTTTTTGGCGTCTTTGTTTATGTGTTTATGAGCTTTCAAGCTTCGTCAGACTCAAAAAATTTCGGTAAAAATCGAGCGAGATATGGAAAACACTCAGTTGTTGGTTATATGTATAAAGAATAATTATAAACAAATTATTAATTAATATGCGTTACATCAATTTGTTGTTGATGTTGTTGTTGTTGTTAATTTGTTGTTACTCCTTAATCGAGGATGAATTCCGTTCGCGGCCCGTTTATAACATTCATCAATAACGCCGTTAAAAAGTGACAGATTGTTGCGGCCGACGCTCGATGATTATTATTAATTAATTGTACTTGTTGTCATCTTCAAGATTTGTGAGCTCATAATGCGCACGTCCATTACAATGACTAAGTCGCCAAGCAGTGGTGGAATTAAAAATATTGGTATATGTTTTGATTAAAATTATATAGAATAAGAATTTTAAATAAATTTGCCTTGGTTTGTTTTTTATTTATTTTTTTATTAAAAATTTAAAATTTTTTTACCAAGTCCGGTACTGTACGTAATAAATCCCCGAATGGAATTTGATCCTCAGCGACTCCCTCATCATTCGCGTCCGCACGCAAGTATTAATTACTCTGATCTTTCGTCTATTAGCGTCGTCTCGCGTCTATTAATACACCACAACCACAACTATTCCCAGTTATTCTTAGCTCACCATTGGGTGGTTAGATGAAAACAATTTGCGTTGTTGTTGATGATGATCCTGGAAAGTTATAGAACTTTCGTTATAGAAGATTTACGACGTCGCCGTGTTTCAACGCCGCCGACTTGTAAGTCAATGAAACAAATGTTATTGACATCTTCTCGCGCACAACACAGGGCGTAAGTAGAATGCGAGATCTCCGCAATTGGAAACGATGCCAAAAATTATTGTAAACTGTGTTTCGTGTGCTTAGTTAGACTGCTTAGACGTTTGACGCACTTTCAACTTTCGATGTTGATGCTCTAGAATCCACACAAATGCACACAAATGCACACAAATTTAAATTAATTTCAGTAGGCGTTGGTCACAACACCACCGAAAACAAAACAGGATGAATGGATTGAAATTCGATCAAGATATAAAAAACAACACAGTATGTCGTGGAATCGTGCCTCTTTTGTTTTGTTTTTTTTTGTTTGTTTGTTTGCTTGGAACTTTAAAAAAACACCACTATCGGTAGTTAGGTAAATTACAAACAAAACATACGAGTTGAAGTTTGTTAGTGTTCTTTGTTTTCTTTAGAACAAAATTTGTTGCAGTAAATAAAAATCAAGACACATGGTGTATTGCGCGGAAAATGAAAATATATGAAAAGCGTCGGTGTCGTCGTTTCGGCGAAAATATTGCGTGCAATTGACTCTTCCTTTCTTGGACAGTTCGCAAAGTTAGGCGGGGAGCGTTTTCGGTTTTTTGTTTTGTGTTTTTTGCATTCATTCACGCGTTTATATTCGCGGGCATCGTGCTTTTTTTCCACATTGGGTGACCAACAACGCGATACGAAACAACCAGTGCAAGAACTTTTTACTGTCAACTTTAAAAATGGAATTTGTGCTTGTTATACTCCATTTTCACTAAGTACCAAACACTTAAAGATTAAATAAACTGAAATAAACTTTTATAAAGTTATAAAGTGACTGAAAATACTATTAAGTTCATTTATAATATAATTTATTGTAAACTTAAGTAGTGTTTAGTTTTAAATTATTTATTCGATTAAATAAAATGGGTATGATAACAAGAATTCGTGGTCGTCTTAGGGGAAGTGTGCACACCATTCCAAAAATTGACAAGAAGCTGCGTGATGAGAAAATTGCAGAAACAGGTATTTATTTTATTGTTAAATTTATAGAATACCACAGTTTAAATACATACACAAATTTAAGATATTTAGTATGTTCGCACTACCTAAATTTAAAAATAACGCGGTGTGGATTTGGAACAAAACAAAAAGTTCATTCATACTGTGTTTGATTTTTGAATAGAATATTTGGCTTAAGTACCTATGGGGCCACTGTATGTCTGCGAACTTTTTTTTGAAATTTATTAACAAGCCTATTCCTGGTGAGTTGCTAAATACTTATTATGTACGTGAAAACAATACAGCTACGTATTATTGATTATTTTTATTATTTAATTTTTAATTTGCCACGCAATAGAAATATGTAATTGTGACACCATCCCAGTACTTTCAAAAGGTTTAGGTTCAACGTTGCAGGCGTTAGTTATTAATTAAATATGTTTAATTAGTATTAAATCTCAAAATTTAATTTTATATAAAAAACAATACACATTTAGGCTGAACCACGTGTTAGTTGGATTTGGTATTTCATAATAATTTAGTTTGTGTTTGTGTTTAGTTTGCTATATTATAATATTTATTTGATAAGTATTAAGTTTAACCAATATACATTAAACTGGTACATTCTCCATGAAACGAGTAAAAAAGGTTAAAAAAGATCAAAGAGGGAGCGTTATGATATAGGCAGATTAATATAAAAAGACGTCTAACATACTTTTGTTACAGTTGATATGTGTAATTGTCCAAAAGACGTCTCCTTATAAAAATTGGAATATATTGCAAATGTTACTTTATTAAGTTCATTGAAATAGTTAGACAAATATTTCATACTAACAGTTCCCCGCTCCGCAATTCGCGTTTTCAGTATTTTTGCAACTTTTGATAAGAACATACCGATACGCACTTGCTCAAGGCGAAATTCTAACCTTCAATGCGGACGCGTGGTGTCAATTCATATTAATACAATGGGTTGCAATTTTTGTTACTTTGTGATTTGGGGCAATTTTATAAATTTTATTCAGCTATTCTCAACATAAGTTTTGTTAATTTTCTTTGTAAATGCAATTCGCTGTATGAATTTACAAATGACAAAATTGACAACGACAACAATTTCCACCTTCAATAATAAGTGTCAAATTTTAGTTGGTTAATTGACGGCTTGGCTTGTTCTTGGATTATTACCGAATTTATCAACTTGTATTTGTTGCTTTCACCCGGCAGATTGTCATTTTGCAAGTTTTCTTGCAATTTTTAAAATGCAATTTTTTACTTGTTATCTTAATATATATAAATCTCGTGTCACAATGTTTGTCCTCAATGGACTCCTAAACCACTTAACCGATTTTTGCAATTTTAATTTATTGCTAATTATTTGTCTGTTAACTCCAAACGAGTCTAACAGATGTCGATACCTTTTGACTGGGTTGAGTAAGTAATCAATTGCGAATATAATAGATGGCGCTGCAACGCGTGGCCAGGTCAGCTAGTAAAATATAAAATAATAATCTAAATTCACTAAAGTGCAAATTCCTTTATCAAAAACTTATTTTATTTTAGTCTTTGTCAATACCAGTCAAGACTAAATGTTATATACTTAACTTGTTTTAAAAGTTTATGCAAGGAATTTGTAAGACTTAATTTAAACTAATAACAGTTAAAAGTAGATGGCGCTTCTACTAATTAGATTTACATTCTAACATATTCCAACAAAAAAATGAACAAAAAACAAAAAAAACATCCTAAACATAAGTATTTATATTTAAAACGACGTAGTTTACTACGCAAATAATTAATCACAATCCGTTTGACTTTTGCGAGTTGAAAAACACTTGTGATGGTGCAAAAAAGCTCACGCAGTTCAGTAAACAAATGAAAAATAATTGAAAAACAGATATATTTGACTCCACGTGCATTTGCAGATTCACACATCTACGAAAAGACAAACATTTCTATATGTGTATTAACTTAGTAACTCATACACCCATACTTTGGTTTTGTTAAAATACCCCCAATACAAACGGCTGCAACACTCGGTATCAATTTGGATTTATTTTTAACCCGGGCGATGCGCGAGACTCGACTCTCAACACTTGAGCGTTCAAATCAGGTGATTTTCATGATATTCTTGGCAACACAAAGCACAACAAGTGAAAAAAAATTTCGCAAATCCCACAAAGCTCAGCACATATGTTCTAGTAATCGTCACAACGAAAAACGTCAGTATCACATTTGAATCACTTGCGTTTGCATCGTTCAGTTATCAAAACAAACGAAGACAAAACTCAAGAAATAACTAAGAATTAAACAAGAGACAATCGATTTGTGTGTTAAGTGCTTGAATAATTGACATTTCCTAATGCAAGAGTGGACTATCGACGACCTTGACTTGATGGGTGCTCCATTATATGTCCGGATACACGCTATAGGTATGCACAAAACAACACGACACAAAATGGCGGAATCATTAAGTGGCATGCATTGGCATACTGTGTATTGGGCTGCATACATTGTTGTATACTTCATATAATCTATATAAAACAATTAAGTCTCTAATTTAAGTAAATTGACTATAAATTAACTTCAATCAAGTTCATTGACTGATTAAACAATATTTGACTTTAAAATTCTTTCATTTGAAATTAGATTTGAAATTTTGACAGATTTTTTAACGTTCCAAGTAAAAATAATTTCTATCTGAATTGTAATTGTTGATTAACTATAATATTAATGTGTTTAGTTCAATTTATTACGTTAGTTCCGTTTTGTAAGACACAACAAGTGCCCCCAAACGGAACGAGTAAACAAACATGGCGCCACATTGGTTATTAATCAACAAGGCAACGTAAATATTTTTTAACTTGTTTATTACACCACAATTAATCACAAATCTTGGGAGCAATAAAATAATATATAGCGGGCGTGTTATCGGCCGGTTCGCTTCAATGTGTCAATGACAAATTGAATCATCCTGAAGTTGTCCGATGAAAAGACACACACGCGGCGTGATCTATTTATAACTCGACTCGTCTATGTTTGCACAATGCGGCACTTGTTTGTTTGTTTGTTTGTTTATTTGTTCCCGAAAAAAATTGTACACAAAGCGGTCTAGTATGAAATTAATGGTGCGTTACAATTGTTTTTGTTTGTTTTTTGTTTTCAGTCTGTCTACTGTCTGTGCTGTTTCTGCTACCGTACTGCAGCCGAGGGCACGCGCCATTACTGTTAAGTCTTGGGGGATGGTGTTTGGCGACCTACTCGTTTTTGGTACTACCGCTATTGATCTCGGCGAATTATAAATATCCGACAAGATGGCTACGCAACTTCTTTTGTTCCATACCAGGTATGGTGATTTTTAAGTTTTACAAGTTGCCTATGTTAATGTTATGGTACTTACTTTGCGCTATTGTTGTTGTTGTTGATGTTGAGCGTCTAGATGGCGTTGGGAGAGATTGAATACTCGCGTTTTTGTTTTATTGAGATGTGTGATGTTGTATACTCGATAACGAAACAAAAACGAATCGCAGGATGATGGTGTTTCTTGGGTTTTATACTTTTTTGCAAATTTGCACGCGCGTAGGGAAACGTTAATTGTCGCGTCGTTCTTCCCACATCTTCCTACATCCTACATTTTGACAGTTTGGACAGGTTTCAAAAGACATCGCACGGTATCTGTTAAAAATATTGAGAAAGTCTCTGAAGTAACAATAGAAACACAGTGGCGTACGCGTGTTCTTTTTAAATTTTATTTTTAACAACATAACCTCAATATTTTTTTAAAATTTAAAAAATAACAAAAATAACATTAAAACACGTTCGTTTTCATACTTAGTAAACAAAATGTTTAATTATGTCTTACTTAATATGATTAATTGATTCACAAGTCGAAAGTTATCAAATTATTGCACTTAAAGTTCAATTTTTTTATAAATTTAGCATTATAAACATAAGTTAGAGTTATAAACCGATAGATGGCGTGTTTATATATATTTCCAAATTAGCAACATTTTTGGTATCTTTATTAATTAATGATAAAATGATGATTCACTCAAATTCCGAGACATCTGAACATAACAATCAACAATAATTTGTAACAGTAATAACAAAAACTGTGTGAACATTGCACTTTGATAATGCTGGGCGGATTCTTAGGTTTCTGTGCACGCCACTGGCCGGTGATGGAATTGATGCATATTAATTAGAAGCAGTGTATCGTAAACTAATCGGTCGCGACGTTGATTGAGCTTTTAATTTAATTTGAACAACAAAAAACAACGAGGAAACGTGTAACAAGGTCGTGTACTTTAACCTAACCTCATTTTCAAGCAGTTGATGACACACACAATAAATTATGACATTATTGAAAATTGTTGTAAATACGACCCTTCAATACTGGCGTTTTTCGATTGTTTCAAAACAAACTTTTGTTTGTCAGTTATTGGTAACTAGTTGAATTCAATATGTATCAATGGTAAACATATTAAACTATTTTCAAATGTGATGTGTGCGCTATCACTCCAATTATTTTAATTGCTACAAGAACACGCCGGCAGCGTGTTTACGCCGCGCGTGTAAACAGCGAAGGGGCATCGAAAAAGCGGCGCGGCCGGACAATAGACAAAACAAATATTTTTCCAAACATTGTTTGTGGATTAATCGTCAGCTTTACACAACTGAAGCAATGCGGTCCGGATTATGCTCTTTGTCAATGTTTGAGCGCTATTATTTGAGAGGATTTGGACTATAAATAGAATTTGTATGCAAATATCGAATGATAAGCATCATAAATGCAAGATTTGACAATAACAAGTTATATTTTTGTCATGTTGTCAACAAACAAATAAAACTCTGAAATTAAAAATGAAACAAACACTAGTTTGATAATTTTACTAATTTTGTTATGGTAATTACGACTAAATATTATTTTATTACTTAGTTATTTCTTTATTTTATATGTTCTGCCTGCTCCACACTCTCAGCGAGCAACCCTTGTTATGCAAATCTTTTTTTGCATTATTACAAAATTATTAGTTATTTTTCTCGGAAATCGTATAATTTCATTAGAACAAAACTGTCAAATAATGAAAATTTAAAATTTTATAACAAACTAGTAGTTCTCGCTCCCTCGGCGTGCGTAATTTGCGGTTTTCATTATTTTTGCACCTCTTGGTAAAGACACACCGATAAGCCCTTACTCAAACGGACATTCTTGCCTTCAATGTGGATACTCTTGACTTTAAGTAGCAAATTGTTGAAAAATTATGGTATTCGCTGTATTAATACGTCTTTGCCCATGAATTTACAATTGACCGTGTCTACTTTCAATATTATGGAGCAAGAGGCCGTGAGGGCCAGACCTTCATTATTTTAGGAAAGGATAAAATTCGTCTATGTGTGTCTTCAACACAGTCAAGAACGATCCACAAATATGACACCTGGATCACGGTTCCTTTGGCAGATAACTGGTAACTTTTACAGGAGTACCCATTTTTTTATTTTTATGGACTCAACCAAGTATTATTCTTGTTAAAAAAAACATCGAATAATAAGATTAACCAACAACAAATTAATCGAATAACTTATCCATAGTTAAACTAATTCATTTTATTCGAATAACATAAAATCCAGTTATATTCTGTTTATATCTAGATATTCAATCAAAAATGTTGAATGTTTATGTATAATAATAAAAACAAATGTATTGTGTAGTTTATTTAGGTTAAGTATGCATGCAAGTTATTTGTTTAAGAAAGTGATTTCTAAAAAATATTTAATGTTGCAGGTTTGGTGCAGAAATTCTCTGGTCCTGTGGTCAACATCATCATGAAAATCTATTCTCCTTTGGATAAATGCGAACGGATGTTTATGAAAATGACAAATTTATCGAACATGGCTATACAAGTGAGTAATTAAGATAATCAAACAAAACTGTTCGTTTGTGTATTGTTGTGTTTAAGTAAATTATTTAATTGATGATTTTGTTTTATTGTTTTAGTTGATGTTCTTCCTGACATGCGACCGTGTACTTTTATGCAGTTTTGGTGGAACAAACTGCCCTCAAAAACGAGTCACTGGCCTCTATTCCTTAATGTTTTACAACGTTATTGCTTATTGCGTATCGTACATCAAAGAACTCATCGAAAAAGAAGACTGGTCACCGTATGTCAATATGTCAATGCACAGTAACGTTAAGCATCTCGCAATGTCCGCAACAAAAATAGTTCTGGAATGGACCAAAGCCGTGACGTTCATTATCACAGTTATTTTCATGTTGTTGGTGTTTAGTCTAGAACAGGGTTTAGAACATTACAACCCTTCCACTTTGTATACAATTCTAACCTGGACTTTTTACATGGCTACTGAAAGAGTTTTCATTGAAATATTCCTGGCTGGCATGAAAATCTTAAAGTTTCAAAGGTTTGAAGCGTTAGAACATCTTTACGCGCCCGTCTTGTTGCGTTATTATACAATTTCGATTTCTGTTTTAATGGCTACCATTGTTTTAATGTACGGACAACTTAGGTTTGGTTTTATGTCAATGTACATGACTGTCTTTTTGAGGGGCAAAGATATGATGTTGAATTGTTTGAAAGATTTAAGAAGCGAAGAAGCTGTTTTAAGTCAGTTTAGAAAGGCTAGTGCTGAAGAAATTGAAGATTGTGATGACGTTTGTGCTGTTTGTTTAAGTCACATGGAGAGGGCGCGCGTTACACCTTGTCAGCATATGTTTCACGCAGAATGTTTGAGGGATTGTTTAAATAGTAGCGACAATTGCCCGATTTGTAAGAGAGAATATATCTTTGTACGTTAAAAAACCAGAAGAAACGTCAAATGCGAATTTTGAAAGAATACAAGAAATGCGGATCATGGCGGCCATTATAAGTTAACTTTTAGGTTATAATTTAACCTAACTCTCTTTGTTTGATGTTTTAAAGGTTTAATTATTTATCATATACCATGAAGCTTATTAGTTTTACTGTAAATATAAACGAATGACTGAATATTTAGTGATAAATGTAATAATAAGACAGTTTAGGTTAGAATTTGTAATTGTATCGTTATCAATTCTATTTTTTATTTTCTTTTATATGATTTTACTATTTTGTGAAGTGTCTTGATCAGATGTGATGCATTTTATACTGATATTTTGTTTGCGAACGAACGAATAAACAAAATACCCTAGCAAATATTTTTTAACAACAAAAAACAATGTTATTTATTTTATTTCCTCACATTGTTTTATTTAAACTGTTTCTTGATTGTTGTTTAATAACATTTAATATTACTTTTTAGGTTATGTACGTTCCAACGGTTTATTATTACTTGAATTGACCAAACAAACTCATTATAAAATAGAAGAAAACTTTAAGAATGTAACCTACAAGAATCTTCATTTACTTTGTAGTCACGTGAGTAAATTTTGAAAATATACTAGATGAATACTTATGGGTAGGCAACCCAAATAACATCACACCAAATTTTTAACAAGATTTGCTCTAAACAAAATAAATCAATTAAATACAATGTTATATAATTTTTTTGGCTCCTACATATAATATATCATTTTTTTGGAATAATGTTTAATCAAGAAAAAACATTTTTGCTAATAATAATTTAAAAAATGTAGTTTTGATGTATGCAACCCACTAATCATCTTTGATTAAATTTCAGATAATATTTTTCACATTATGTGACTGTGTTCTCCTCATCACAGATGAAGAATCGAAACAAAGAGTAGTAACAGCGTTAACTACTTTACTTCTTTATACAATCCTAACATTTTTTGCCACAAAAATCCAAAAAATACTAAGCAAATCGCCGAACTCATCAGAAACTGAAGAAAACAATGAGGAACCAATTCAAACAATGATAAATCCGACAAGAAACGTATCCCAGCACACATCAACAACACCGATGTATTCGCAATCAATTTTTATAAACATACTTAAAATAATTCTCGAATTTCTAAAAGCGGGAATGGTTATTTTATGTCTACGTGAACAAGGATTAAGTTATTACTACGATTATGTTTATACATCAATCACAGCGGCATATTTTATTTTAAGTGAAGATTTTTACTTAGATTTATTATGTAGAATAGTCCCACGTCATTGGTTACTAAGATTTAAAATCGGTAAAACTGGAAACGAATCCGTAGACGGTGATCTCGGTAAGCTTTGTTTGTACATTTTATCCACAACCATAACAATTGTTATGTCCTGTGTTATGTTGTTAATGACAAAGTTTACTGGCTCACAGTTTTTGTTGATGTTTTTCATTATTATTTATTTACCCACCGTTAAAATGAATGTTTTATATTTAAAAGTAATGAAAGAGTATTGGGTGTTTTTGGAAATGTACCCTAATGTTAGTGACGAAAAACTGCAATCTTTAGATGATGTGTGTCCGATTTGTTTGGACGAAATGATCAGTGGAAGTGCTAGGGAAACTCCGTGTAATCACATTTTTCATTTTACGTGCCTTTTAAGGTCTTTAGAAGTGAATAGAATGTGTCCTTTGTGTAAATATGAATTTTAAGCTTTAGACATTTTATTTCCACTACTAGCGCCCTCTAGTAAGTAATAAGAACACTACATTCGGACATTTCTGATTCTTTGAGAAGTGAAAATTGACGTAATGTGTACTGTTATTGGAGGTTATGTCTTTACTTTGTTAAGTGTTATGTTGAAAGAAAAATATCAAAACAGATTGATCGTAAAATTTATTCATTATCTAATAGCTTGTAGATTATCAACCCTAACCGCAGTCCCAGTCGGTGCATTACTACCAGCAGTAATAAAATCGTGCTTACATAATGGACATTGCATCGAAGTTTGCAGGCAACGCTTCAGACATTGGGGATGAAAGAAATGATTACATGGCGTGATACGTGCCTTGCTCATTCGTTCCAAACACACAGCGCAAATGTCGTCCCATTGTGCCAATTCCTTTTCAGTTGCAATTTTAAAACTAGCAAATGTTCTTTGCTCCAAAATCAATGGATTCAAATACGTCCAAATTAAATTCTTGATTGGTAAATATAATGTGAAGTAGGACGATAAAAATGCATACGCCGTGTAACGCTTCATGGAAAGAAACTGCGCCAGCACGACGATTGTAAGTAATATGCTTATGACATGCAAAATAATTGGTATGTACAAGTGTTCCAAGCCGTCAAAACATTGCAAAGCCATTAACTTTGTGGTACCAATGATAGCGTCCACGAATAATTTCTCCGTGCAGATGTAATAAACAAACGTCGCTGACGAGTAACACGGATCGAAGTGATACTGCAAACCTTGTTCTCGTAAACACAGTATAACAATGGCGGCTTTTACAAACTCCAATATTATTTTGATGATGCGTAATACATGCGTTCGTGCCCTGTGTGGCCGATTGTATCGTTCCATTGCGTGGGTGAAAGTATCGCGAATTTTCGATGCAAAATATGTGAAGATTGAATAAAGAAGAAGCGTGGTTAAGCCAGAGATGACTCTCCCGCGTTTATGCTTGAATTCGGGTTTCAGTAGGGTTATGTCACAAAGTGTAAAGAAAAAGAACTAAAAAACACTAATTAAATATTATTGATACCGTTATGATGGCTTTTACTTGTTACCTGACACATAAACGCGTATAAATTACTCATCAGGAGAAACATGTGTTCGGTGGCAATGATTTCATCCCCAAGACGTTGTCCTATGAAGAAAATGACGCTAACCAACAGCTGCAAAATACCTGCAATCAAATTTTCATATTTAAATTGAAGAAGATTTTTGTTGTTTGTGGAAGCAGACTTAAAAGAATTATCAAAATTGAGAATAAACCACGTCCGAATCGAGCCAATAGCGTCACATCTGATTCATCGAGGATTGTAGACTGGGAACCATTGGTTGTTGTAGTATCCATTTTAAAACCAACGCATTGAATGGTGTCGGTTTTGGTTAGGACTTCTAATTGTACCGCCGGTTTTTCATTGTTATTTTTTTAGTTATGGTGTAATTTATACATTTTTTTTAAATTTTAGTGTTTATTTTAACATTTTAATGGCATTGTGAGTAATGAGATGTCCAATTTGACAATGACAGCATTTCCCCCAAATATGACACCTGGATCGTGGTTCCTTTGGCAGGAAACTGATAACAAAACGGCATGAATTTGTGGCAAATGATTTATGCCAACAGGGCGCGCTACTTATTAACGGAAACTCGTGTTTGAATCGGTTCTAATCGGTACTGATCGGTTCGTGGTAAGTTTTAATAACCGCGCGCCTGCGCGTATTTACCACAGAGTATTTACGTGCAATAATAATAATAACATTGGTTCTGATTGGTTCACGACAAATACTTGCGCAGCTAGTGGCAGAAAAAAGAACTATTTCATCAGGTACCATGAATTCTGCGAAAAAGCCTATACCGTTCGGACCAGTTCGGACTCCTTATATCTATACTCCGTGGGCATTAATATGAACTGATTGAGAAAGGAGAAACGCGAATTATGGCGTTGTACTAAATAAAAACACAGATTGTGTTTACATACGGAAATTAAACATTTGACTAACTAATGATAACCTAAAAACCTTGTAAAAGGCAAAAAAACTTGTCGTGTTCTCGCTTTCTTGATTTATTATATCAAAATGTTCCCCTGGTTCATATATTTTTTCTATTGTTTACTAACACTAATTACAATTGTTGTCTTGCGTGTTACGACGATTAACATTCAACTTTTACCTTAAAACCATGTCTGTATAACATTCGCTCATCAATTGGCGTGTTAATTGCATGTGTCCGCATTTGTCGCGTGCGTAGTTTAATTTATCAGATGGTCTGATGGTTGAATGATGATGACCGATGACAAGCCAACACAATTAACTTCTACTAAACACCCATACCTCACATAACATTTTCAATAGACAACAAAACAAAAGAAAAAAATCGGAAATTCCCAGCAACAAAAACAACGCAAAAAATCTTTTACGATGAATTCCAACAAATAATGATTTTAGTGTAATAGGGGGCGTTATCTAGATTATTCATCCATCGTATGTCATTCTTTCAATAAAAGCGTCACGCGCTATGAACCGAAAAAACCTTTGGCAAAGACTTTTAAAGCAATGAAAACACAATTTCGATTTAGTCTGTCTTTAAACACAAAAATGTCATCATCTTTAGTAAAAAAGTTAATACATTTCGTAATAATATTAACGCTTATAAACGTTATAACATCCCAAAGTACGAATAACTTTATTGATCTTGACACTTTGGCTGATCTAACCCCAATTGACATCCCAATCGCTACAAAATGTTTGATAAACTTATCAAAAGAAATTTTAGAACCAAAAGATGTGATTAGTGTGTTAAACTGCAACATAACCAAAAATCCGGGATATTCTATAATGTCAAGCGTAGTTGAAACGTTACACAAGATGGGAACTATAAATAGTTATGAAATCACAACAGGAACGTCAAATATGTTTTCTAGTTTTGAAATATGTATTCAAAACTGTGGAAAAGACGTAAAAAAACAAATCTTTAAGCGTTTTTTTCAAATAAAACGCAAACCAAGATATTATTTCGTTTTTATCGACAATTTACAGGATTTTGAGGTTAGTTTGAAAAAACTGGAAACAAATAACGGTTGTAACTTAACCGCGGAGTTTTTTATGTTCTACACAAATATTCCAAACAATCACCGACAGATGGCACGAGAAATATTACAAATTGCGTACAATCACCAAAAATATTCATCGAAAGTATTAATACCAATCTCAAGAGATGCGTTTAATCTCTACGTGTATGATTTGTACTCGAAAGAAGCAAAATATTGCGCAGCAGATCCATCATTATTTTTATTGAATATCTGTATCGATGGTATGTACGAATATAACACTTTCAGATTCAAACGAGATTATGGTAGACTAAATTGTACCATAAGAGTGGTTTTGATGCATTACCCGCCGTTTGTTATAACCCCAAATGATGGGCTTGAAGTGCTGATTTTAAAAGAAATACAAAGCAGGTTGAATGTATCATTTGAAAAGGACTACCACTATCGTGAAAGTTCATGGGGTGAAAAACAACCGAATGGCAACTGGTCTGGTTTATTATACCATGTATACGTTGATCCTTTCAATATTGGTGTCGGTGGAGTGTCATTGCGTGAAGATCGATTATTGGATTTTGATTATTCGCCGAATTACTTTTCTGAAAAAATGTTATGGGTTGTACCAACGCCTGCGCGTGTACCAGAGTGGAAACTTATCCTCATAATTTTCACATGGTCTACATGGGTTGTTTTATTAATGTTGTTGCTAATTATTGGTATTTTATTGTATATCACTTCAAATCTGGAAAGTTTGATTCGTAATACTGAAGATAAAGATAAGCAAGATGCTAATTTGAAGCAATTTGGAGCTGCCATTTTGATGTCATTACAAATTTTTATTTTTATATCTGTGGCAACACAGCCAAAAGCATTAGGCAACCGTATTTTGTTTATTTCGTACGCGTTGTTTAGCATGATCGTCATTTGTTTATACCAAAGCGGCTTGATTGATGTGTACACAAATCCGCAATACCAGAAACAGATTGCTTCGTATAATGACATTGCTGATAGCGTGGAAGATTCTGCAATTATTGTCGGTGGTACTTCGGAACAAAAACAAATGTTTAATTCAACTGTGACTGGATCAAACTCTGAACGATCAACAACCATTTTTAATCATTTTCAGGTTAATGATGATGTTGGTACGAATTATTGGTTACGACGAGTTGCAGATGGTGGCGTTGCTAGTATTTTTGGTGAGTTTTATACTAGATATGAAGAAGGAACGCCTATGTTAAGCCACCAAGATGGATCTTCAAAAGTTTATATTATAACTGAAGATGTTGTTCTTATTGATACATTTCGGTTTATAACTTCAAGAAATTATATATTAAGTAAACAAATAGCACAAATTGTTCAAGGGTTGATTGATGCTGGTTACATTGTGAAGTGGACGGATTATTATATGAATCATTATAAACCTTCAGAACGAAACCAAACTACATTGAAAGATAAAAACTCAAAAAGCGGTGATATTGTACTTACTATGACGCATTTAGAAGGTCCTTTTGCTTTCTTAATTATTGGCAATTGTATTGGTTTGTTTGCGTTTGTTTTGGAAATATTAGTTTGGGATATTAACAAAAAAAAACGCAGATATTTGGTGAAAAAACGTTGGAGGAAGGTTTTAATTGGCAGACGAATATTTTTTGGACGAAATGGGTATTTACGTTGATTTATCATTAGATTTAACTGGATAAACCAAAGTTGGTTTAATGAAACTTTAAAAAAAACAACAGTGCTTTGACATAAATATAAACAGCATTTATTTCTCTATGACTGACATGGTAGCGTCATCTAACGTCAATTGAGCTTACTAATTGCACCGTATATAAACAACGCAAGCACTGTGATTGGTTCTTTTCTCTCGTGCTTTGTATCGGCTTCCAAGCCAAGAAACTTTCTATTTTGAAAGCCTTCGAATAATAAAGCTGCGCACCTTGAATAAACCTGCACTTAATTAATAATCTACAGATCATTAGTGTTTGTGGATTTCCTGCTTTCACAGTTCAACAAAACGTTCGGAAACGATTTTCATCCATTGTAATACGGTTTGTGAGGTTATCCGTTTGTTTGCTGCAGTTGCTTGCTTCAAGTTTTAAAAGGTAGGTCAAGTCCTGGTTTTAATTTATAACATATAAGTACCATCATAATTTGTATGAATACTAAATTAACACGGTATTCAGATAACAATGAAGGACGTCATTGATGTGATGGAACTACAACGCCAGAAACAGCGCTCAAGACACATGACAATTGATTATCGCAAGCTGGAGTTCAACAATGGTTACACTCCAGCTCGTTTTATATTTGAATGTGGTATGAAACTTAATGCTCAGCCATTAACTATCGCTACAGCAGCGATATTAAATCATCGTTTCTTCTCTGAAGTGGACCCAGCTAACTATGACCTCTTTTTGATTGCGGCTTCAACAATCTATCTGGCTGGTAAGATAAAAGATGACATTTTAAAGATCAGAGACATTATAAATGTGTCACATCACACGTTGCATAGACACAGCGGTCCGTTAGAAATCGGTGAAGAGTATTGGAATATGCGCGATGCTATTGTTCAAGCAGAATTGTTAATTATGCGGATTTTAAAGTTTGAAGTTGCGATTGTACATCCACATAAATATATGTTGCACTACTTAAAGTCATTGGAAGGTTTGTTGGGTAAAGAAACATGGAATAAGTTCCCTATTGCTAGAACCAGTGCTGCTTTTCTACAAGATTTTCATCTGGATCCTGCAATCTTGGAATATGACCCAAAACATTTGGCTGTTGCATGTATCAGTTTGAGCATGCAATGTTATGGTGTACAAATTCCGTTAATTGACGACACCGACGATGAGACGTGGTACAATGTGTTTGTTAAAGACTTGAGCAAAGATAAACATTGGGAGATTATGGAGAAAATCATGGAGACTTACGACAAGGAAGCAATTATGTAATTTAAAACATAGGAACTAAACTGGACTAAGCAATGACTGCGGACTGGACTTAACCTAAAATAATGCTAGAATATTACCATTAATATTTAAGAATCGATTGTTTAGTTTCCTTCGTTTCTGCAATTCTCATGAAGATATATCTCATGGTATGAGGTATTGGGTGTATCATTCAAATGTGATAAAATTTCAGTTTGTATTACTTAAATTAAGATGACATTTTTATTATGCTTGCTTGTAATAAATTGCATTAAAACCTTTTTTGTTAGTTTACAGCTTATGCAGGTTTTAATCCAAAATAAACAAAAACTCAACATTTAAACTTATATTTCCGTACTAGCATTACATTTCATTTAAAATTTATCTTTATAAAAAATTACGTTTTTACACTTTTAGGTTATGTTACATTAAATTGAATGTTTGTGCGTTTTGGTTACGGTAATTGATTTTTTTAGCCTTCATTTAACTAACTAATATAGGCCGTTAGACATTTAAGGAATGTTTTAGAAGGCATTTTCTTTAAATTCAATTCCACATTAGTCATTTGGACGCTCAAACTGAATCCAATTAAACCAAAGCATCTCGGACCTCTTGCGGTAGCTTATTTAACAGTTCCCCATGGTTCACACCTTTAGCAGTAGCAAAAACACCTCCTACATTTGGAAATTGTACATCGGCATTATAACAATAAGTTTCGCCATGTACATCCGTTAGTCTACCACCAATAGCTGTTAAAATGGCTTCTGGTGCACATGTATCCCATTTTTTGCAACCTTTGCTAGCAAACACATATGCATCTGCTTTGCCTTCCATTAAAAGTAAAACTTTATGTCCAGCACCGCCTACTTTAATCACTTCTTGGGGTTTTAAAGCATCTAGCGCCATCTGCACCATTTTATCCGAATGGGATCGGGTAGTTGTAACAATTAAACGATTTTTTGGTGGATTTATTGGTATAAATCCTCCTACACCCATACCAACTAAACCCCAAAGAGTTCTACCTAAATTATTATCAGCTCTGTTTTTATAATTGTAATATGGTTGGTGTATGACACCTGCCACTGCCTTGCCCTTAACTGCAATTCCTATCAAGACTGTGACATGTTCAAGTAAGCCTTGAGTATATTCTGATGTGCCATCAAGTGGATCAATCCAGACCACAATGTCTTCATCTTTAACTTGTACATAATCGCTAGGGCACATTTTTGTTAAGACATCTTGATCTTGTTCGAGAATCACCCAATCACTAGGTACTTCACAATTTGATGCTCCTTCTTCTCCTATAACTGCTATTTTTGGAAATTGCTGAGTTAAGTTGGCCATGATGCATCTTTGAGCTGATCTGTCTGCTTCTGTTTGAAGATCATTTTTACCCTAACAAAAAATGTAACCAAAATTTGAATTGAATGAAACACATATAAGTTAGGTTTAAATTTGTTCCCATTACCTTGTCCACAATACCTAAATCGCCCATATTCATCACATCTCTAATAATTTTACCAGCTCTTGTAGCAGCTGTTACTGAAGATGCTAGGATACGCTGAAGAAGTGGACTGCTTTGTGCCATAGCTTATTTTAGACTGTATTTGTAACACTTTTGTAACTCTACTTTAAAGTTTTAGGTAGAAAAGTAAAAGGCTAATGCCAAGCATGAATAGATAACGATTTTACTTTTTCGCGTGTTTCTTTAGTTTTGTTTTGTCCACAATGTCGATTCAATGACTATGCAAAATGCGCGTTACCTTTAATACGTTTAAATTAAATTACAGTAGGATGCTAGGTTTTTATTTACATTCTAATCTATATCACATTATGTACGCGGTAACTGTGGTAATTGTGTACAGACAAGAATTACAACCAAAAAATCAAGCAAAAATAATTCAGATTATCGACAGCTGTTTTGTCAAGCTTTTGTTAGCCTCAAAACCGAAATAACATTCGGCACGTAAACTAATAAATATAATGAAATATAACTTCTTTTGCATTTGATAGCGATGGGGCCTACCACAAGACGATTTCTAATGGAATTACATAATTAAAGCATAAAATAATGTGATTTCTAATTCGCGTTTAAATCAGCTTGTGTTTTGTTTTCATGTGTTTTGTGTTGCATATCTTGATCAAAAACATGTTTACATGTTTACTGATGTTTACCAATGTTTACCAACGTTACCAACCATTACCAAGTTTACCAATCTCTTACCGCTTTTACTAAAACGCGCTTCACCATGTGCATAGATTAATAAATGTGCTTTCAACGCTTTCAGTCTCGAGCGGCTTGTGTTCTCTGCGTTACTTTGTGTTTTACGCATTGCACTAACAATAGTATCGATGCATCGTTTTCCTAGCAAAACTGGCGCTACTGAATTGCGTGTAAGTATTAATGTAATATCTGGTTTCTCACTGATTTCATTACTATAAATATGTTCTAATTTATACATTCTAGCACTTCAAAGCTTGGCTAACAGCAGCTAACAGCAATTAACAATGTGAAATTGTTTGACATTTCATATAAAATGGTTGCCAGCAACTATCAGGTGTGCAGCCATCACTTTAGTGCTGATCAATTAATCGAAGTCAATGGCAGGCTGAAGGAGAGGATTATTTAGGAAGCAATTAATTTGTCAGTTTGTGCCTCTGTTTATAAAGAAATAGTTTACTAGTATAAACGCCCTACTTATTGGTGATGTCACCCACTTCAAGTGAAACATATTAGCTGAGGAAACAGTGGAAACACCACAAAACGTGATAACATCTGTGGTAAGTTTTTTTAAATTAATTTTTTGTGTGTTTCTTATGTTATATCTGAATATATCTGAAGTTAACACTAGTTTTAATACTGGTATTTTGTTAAAATTGTTTCAAACTTCAAAACCTCTTAGTATATAGTAATA
>JARJDS010038126.1:0-17737 GCA_030264155.1 Atheta pasadenae | reverse complement strand
TCATATGTGGATTTGTTGGAGATGTGCGTTGTGTTGAGTTGAGCAGAGCTTATAAGCGAAGCTTTAACTTGATTATTAATATGATTATGTTCTATTCTGACCAAGATTCTCTCTGTAACACACCGTAACACACCAACACCAACACATTGAAACGCGTTTACTTCGTAATTTACTTCATAATAAATTTAAGTACTAGTTCAGTAGTGCGTATGACCATGGAGTTTATTTATTGGCTGGGTGTTTGGTTTTGAAATTTTTTTAATTGCTTCATTTGTTTAGGAGTTATATCGAGTTAAAAATTTGTGCTATGCAACCAAGTACACATTATCACGATAGAAAACAAATGACTAACACGTAGTAAAACAAAAAAAACAATTTTTGTTTGGTTGTAGCATAAGTGTAGAGGTGTTTAGAAAACAAAAGTTGTTGATTTTTTAGGTTCGCACCGGCCTCACAACGGTGCGAGGTATGAAATAAAACAAAACAAATGAATAACTACGGTTTGTGTGGGGATATATAAAACAAACGAAGGTGTATGTTTTATATTGGTGTGCTTTTTAGTATAAGAAACAAAAGTTGTTGATTTGTGTTTTGTTTGGTGTGGTTTTGAATGAATGTAGATAAAAAAAACAAAATATGTTTTATGTACTCACCAATAATAATAACGCATAAAACAAATAGAAATTCATTTGTTTTCGCATGTTGGTAATGAAATAGTCGTCAATGTAAAACGTCAATCATTTAATTAACACTTTATTTATAACTTTGTTAATTATTTGTTTAATTGTTTAGCAATAATTTTTTGTTTTGAAATTATTTTTAATGAAAACTTACGGGTTTTTTTTAAATTAAATTTGTTTGATTCGTGTATGGCTTGAATTTAACGCGGTATTTGTTTAAACTTTAAGAGAAAAATTGTTTGATAAATATAACGTTGATGATTGAATTCAACACGTTTGTTCGCGTGATTGTGTGATGATACCGCGGAGGATGCGCGCTTTCGAGTGGCAAGTCCTGCGGTTCGCGCGCCTGGATCGCGACTGCTTGCGACTCTGCGGCTGCCAAGCTTTCAAAGCATCCGCGGCGCTCGGAGCCAGCGCTCAGGCGCTCAGTGAGCAGGAGCAGGAACAATGTATATGAGCAACATAAGTAAGTACATCATAACATGCGTTATATGGATTTGCACTCTGTGGGAGATTTACATACATCGATTCAAGCAGGCAGTCAGTCAATGATGCATGATTACTGATCGTTTTGAGTTTGCATACATAGTTTGGTTATGTACGTCACGGTCGATATTGCAGGAATTGTATTTAATGTTGAATTGGTTGCATACAGTTTAATGTCAATAGCAAACACGTTTTGTTTGGAGTGATAAAGTTTTTTTTTTTGAATTATGAGTTTATTTTGCGTTTATTTCAAAACTGGTGCGTCCTATCAAAAAAAGTTACTAAGATAAATTGTTTATTGGTTCATTATCTACAACTTTTGTTATAAACATTTTTTGATATTTTAATTAGAAATAGTAGTTTTTAATGTTTATTTGTAACAATACGTTTCATGACTATGGATTTTAATTTGTTTACTTCAACTTTAATGACGTTTTATGCTAAACTGGTGCGTTCTAGCAAAAAATGTTATTAGGATAAATTGTTTATTGGTTCATTACCTACAACTTTTGTTATAAACATTTTTTGATATTTTAATTAGAAATAGTAGTTTTTAATGTTTTTGTGGAACAATACGTTTTATGGTAATAGTTATTACTATTTTATACTTCAACTTTAATGACGTTTTATGCTAAACTGGTGCGTTCTATCAAAGATGTTATTAAGATAAATTGTAGCTTAGTTAATTACGAACAACTTTTGTTATAAACATTTTTTGATATTTTAATTAGAAATAGTAGTTTTTAATGTTTGTTTGTAATAATACGTTTCATGGTTATAGTTATTACTTTTTTATACTTCAACTTCAATGACGTTTTGTGCTAAACTGGTGCGTTCTATCAAAAAATGTTATTAGGATAAATTGTTTATTGGTTCATTATCTACAACTTTTGTTAAGATGATTTTTTTATATTCCCACCGCAAATACCACTTTTTTAACCTCAAAAATATTTTAACACCGCTACAAAAAAATATTTTGTATTTCTATAAGTAATATTTATTTTTCAATTGTTTTTCACATTAAATAAAAGGTACAAAAAAACAAAATGATTGTTTTGTACATTTCCAATGTTCTCAGTGTGACAATTGTGTCACATCCACCAATTCAATACACCATATTGCGGCTGGCGGCGGCCGCAACTTTATTGAAGCTTTATCGAAGCGTTATGGCAGGCTCTTGTTATTATTGTTACGACGTTACACATGCTGTGCAGCTCTGCACCAGATGAAAGAAAATTAAATGGAAAATGAAAATCCGGCCAGTGCTCAAACGAGAGTACAGTAAGCCGCTCGAGACTAGACTAGAGCACACCAAAGTAAAGAACAGAAGAGAAAAAAAAAACGAACAAGAAGAAGAAGCAGTATATCCACAGAGATCTAAAGAGACAATAGTCGAACAAGAAAAGAAAAAAAAGTTCCAGATAGAAATGAAATGTAAAGAAATCTCTTAATGAAATGAAATAAAAAGGAGAAAGAGGAAAATAAAATAGAACAGAATGAAATCGAAGTCAAGACGCACTCAAACACAAAAAGAATAAAAAATTAGGTTAAAAAAGGAGCGTGAGTGATGATTGTAATAATCTTCATAGACGTGTTTGAATTGAATGAAACACAGAAAGTTAAGGATCAGGATTTTGGAGCCCAAAAGAGTCAAAAGCATCAGGAAGCCAGGATAAAAAGGTTCCATTGTCACAAATCCGATCATAATTATATTCCTTATCGATTTACTACACTGTGGACGAACCGTAAATTATTCAAAAATGTTCACTTTACGGAAATTATTTTCTTTTGTTTCCATTGTTATTCAATTGTTAAAGTTAACAACTACTGAAGTTGGTAGTTACGATTCGCCCACAAGGTTGGGTGGAAGCGCTGCGAGCGCTTCTAGTTAGGTTATGTGAGGTTATGTCACGTTGCGAGGGTTTACAAACCACCGGAAGGTGAAAGAATCACACAAAGTCGTGCTCGGTGCGCTATAGTGCAGTGTCATTGTGATGGCTTTTGTGCAAAGTGCTTCCAAACCATTCCAAACGCATCTCGATGCAAAGCGTCAATGAAAACTGTAAACTGACAACTCAACAAGTACAATCAGCGCCGACAGACAGGCAGACATGCGGTAAGTGGTATGCAGCTGATTGTAATGTAAATTGTTTGCAATTCGCAAATAAACAAGAAAAAAATAACAAACAAATGAACAACTTTGTCGAAGGTGTAAAACTATATTGCTTTTGTTTCTGTTTTATTGGTTTGTGTTTTTGTTTTGTTGATTTTTAAAACCTAGAATTTTTATAAAATTAATTTTTTTGTTTTTTTTGTTATTTTGACAGATGCATTATATTTGTGGTCGAAATCGTTTATTGTGGCTTTGTTTCATTCGGAGTTTGTTATTTTTTGTTGATTTTTTAAGCTCTCAGACGAGATTGGCTCATAAATAATGGACGCGATTGCACATCTCACACAGTTTCGCATTTACAGCATCACAGCACACATCTTAAGTTCATTTGTTATAGTCGAAGGAAAGTGCTCCGCAAGGAATCACGGATTATATCATATCACTTTACGTTTAATAAATAAAAAATAATAAAAACAAAATCATCAAAACTATTAAAAAACAAAGGAATTTAAGGTATAAACAACCAAAAACAAATGAATTACAAACATTAAATTCAAGTTAATAAAATATGTTTTGTTATCTTTTGTTTTTTTTCTTTATAAATGTAAACAAAACAAAACAAACACAAAATAACAAACAAAACAATTGAAGATAACTTTAAAAACCGTACTATTCTGTTATGTTTTGTTTTGTTTTGTTTTTTTTATGTTGCATTTGTTTTGCATTTGTTTTTTTTTTGGGGGGGGGGAACAAAATAAAAAGTTTCCTGTTTATATCCGTAATATAAATTACGATAATAACAAATGACAAACAAATCCTGTTTTATTCCTATATTTTGATGATGTATATAATTTTTGGTGATTATTTTCTAAAAGCTTGCGTTCGGTTTTCGTTACTCCCGTTATGGGACATTAGAACATTAGGTGAAAACACGGAAAATGCGAGCTGAGATATCTCATGGATATGTCCACGGAAAGAAAACACAGCAACATTCATGCGCAGATATCGGAAGCATATTGAAACACGAAAAACACATTAAGAGCAAACGGCAACCGCAAACGTAAAAGCAAAAAAAGGAAAACCACCAAACGCGCACGATAACTTTATACAGTTTTGGTTGTTGCTTTTCCATTTTCTTCTTTTTCCAGCTTCTGGCTATGTTGTATATTTTGGTTTCTGTGTTTCTATGTTCTGTATTCGTCTTCCTATATTCCTGGTGTACCAGAAATACAAAGGGACTAATGAGTTTCGTACATATTTTCAAATTTTGTTTCTTCAAAATTTAAATACGGCAAATAACATTAAAAAAAGCAAAAGAATTTATATTGACGTTGTTATATTCATTTGTTTTTGTTGTAGGTATCTGTGTACGAACCCTATAAATAACAAATTTTGTTTTATTATTTTGTTTTACTTCCATTTTATCTTTTGTTTTTTTTTTGTTTTTTCCCTTTCTTCGTTTATTTTTGGTTTGTTATTTTTATGTTTTTTTTGTTTTTATGGTACTGAAAACATGGTTATGATATATATTAATCTAATATCGATAATAAATCGGTCGTTAGGTAAAAACGCCAAGTAATAAATAACAGAAACAAAAGTAATTTTTCTAATCCGCACCCAACACAAACAGAAACAAACAAAATCAAAAACAAAAAAAAGATAAACGTTTAAACACTTTATAATCTTTATATAATACACGCGTTCGTCTTTTGTTTAAATATATAACGTTAGGCATATTTTGTTTGTTTACACATTAACACAAATCAACACATTGATTCCTTCAAACAAAACACTAAAGAAACAAATGAAATCAACAAAACAAGGCTTGAATACTCCTCGAAAAAGAAAAACAAAACACAAAGTAGTAAATAAACTCGGAACTATGATACACACACACATATAAAACAAACGCTGTTTTGTTTTTTTGTTTATAGGCAATGTATTTGAACCGATTAATTCACATTTGTTTTTTTTTGTTTGTAACTTGTTATTAACATGTAACTGCAACTAATTGGCATCTTATAATTTTATTATTCTATACGTATCGTGTTTAAACCGCGTAGGTGTTTGACATTAAAAAAACACAACGACCAACACACCAAACAATCAACAAAATTTCATGATTAACAACGCATGATCAAACATGTCCTTAAAATTTTTATTACTTCACACGTCAATATCAACAATTAATCTTGATTTTTTTCCAAACTTATTTTACTACTTAAGCCACATATCTTTACTACTATCTTCTATTTAAACTAGCATTGTACCTTGTAATGTATAATTGTATAACAAACGTGTCATGTTGCTCAAAGTGTCATAACGTCACAAGTGTCATAACAAAGGTTGTGCTATTGTAGTTAGTATACTCAACGCTCCAAGTCTAATTCAAGCGAATGTAAACACGTAAACACTTTATTATCGTGTGTAGTAAGTAGATTGTGTTACAAACACATTGGAATTACGATTACTTCTTGATTATTATTTATCGAAACATTTGATTCCAACTATTCCGGATAGGCGTATAGCATTGGTGTGTTTTGTGTTTGTTTGGTACGCACCTAGGCCATCTAGAGGCCCTGAGGCCAATTAAAAGGTGTTTGCTTTGAAGATTACGACCAATCAATGGCGGCAATGGCGGCATGTACCATTTCGAAATAATACACACACACACACACGCACGCACAAATAATATTAGTGTAAAGTTTTAGGTTAGGTTAAGTTTTCAATGTTTTAGGACGCACGGAATAGTCGGATTATACACAAAGGAACACAAAGCAACGTGATACACACGTAATTATTATTGATTATAACCACAACCCTTATAACTTTGACTTTGACTTTGAGATATTAATGTGTTTTACTGATAAAACACGTTTTGTTTTCAAACTGTTTGAAACTATGATAGTGTTATATTGAAACACAACAAACAAACAAAACACTTGCATTTGTTTTTAAGTTTTTGTTTGTTAGGGCGAATAAACAGGAAACAAAACACTAACAATGCAACTCAACGCATAAGAAACATTTGAATATTAACACAAGCAAATCAACAAACTCGAAAAATAAAACAAAACACTAACTTGGTTGGTTTTTTTCAAGTTTTAAAGCACAGACGGCATTTGTTTTTTAGTAAGTTGGCAAGAAATAAAACAAAACACTACCGAATCAACAAGACAAGATTCGAATACTCCTCGAAAAAAGAAAAACAAAACACAACTCATATGAAACATTTGAACTTCAACACTAGCAAATCAACAAACTCGATATAATAAAACAAAACACTAACTTTGTTATTTTAGCTTCAAGTTTTAATAGCCAAACAAAGGTCATTTGTTTTTTACCTAGCAACGTGACAAGAAATAAAACAAAACACTACCGATTTTTGTTTATCAATTCATATAAGACGCGATTTCTGTTGTGTTGTTTTGATTTGTTGTTAATTTTCAGTAAAAGTTTTTTAACGTAACGAAATTTTACGATCGTGGCTTTGTGTTTGTCAGTTTTCTTACGCGTTTGGCATTATTAACCGTTTGGTTTGCCGTGTGTGTAATTGCCAAAGTGCTCGCAGGCCCAATTCCCAATTGATTTCAACAATAATGCAGCGTTCACTGCGTTCAATAATATTTGCTTTGGAGTATACTCCACGTTCCTCGACGCTAATAATAATAATAACACGCGTGCATTGGAAATGTGAAACGTAAAATCGCAAATGTGGAAAGCGAAATTATTCACAACGCATAAATATTGTTATGTTTGCTTAGGATGAATTTTAACGATGTACAATATAAGTAATGGGAAAGAACACATTTTTTCTAAAAAAATTATGTTTTAAATGTTTAATTTTTTTTTAAATTTTAAATTAAAATTAAAAAATGTTAGTAAGATTTATTTAAATAATATGTTGATGATTATATGATCATATTTTAAAATAAGCTGGCATTTATTAATACGCGCACCATAAATTATGACAACCGCGTGAATTACAACAAATTAAAACAATAAACATGCTAATTGTGAGGAGCACCGGTGCAGGTGGTCTTCGTTCACTGTGCAAATAAAGTAATTAATTGTTAATCTACGAGTATATGGACGTGTCATGCTACAAACTACAAAACAGAAAAAACTGCATTTATACTGTTATTAATTATGCGCAGTTTTAATTTATTATTACCGTAACTAACACTACAATACAACAATTTAAATTACAGAAAAAAAAATTAAAAAATTAATTAGATAACAGTAGAAATAAAGTTTAAAGTTTTTATGTATACTAACGCCATCTATCGTCGTCAGAAATAACAAAACAAACAAGATAACAAAAGTTAGTCACGAGTTAGGAAACAAAACAAAAAAAACAAAACACAAACTTTTCAAGTATATACGAGCATAGTGTTTGGAACTCGAAACAAAACAATTGAATAACAAAATAACTCGAGCATCACAACGATCAGTTGTTGATTTCTACATAAAACAAAAACTAAACAAACGATTTTTTAAAAGGTGGAGTATTAAAAGTTGTGAAGACATCTATCGGGTAAAGGTACAACTAAATCGGTAACTACCGTAGTTTTGGTTTGTTTTTCACCAAAAAAACTTTAAAATATTTATAGAAATTTTAATTTTTTATTAAATAAATTTCTTTTAAGGAATTTAATAGTTAATTAACCTATATTTAGTTTTAAAGCTTTGAATGTCTTGATTGTGCATTATAATTGTTTTAAAGTGACATAATTATCACCATCGATTACAGATGACAGTCGCAAATCAATTAAAATTTTATTAGTCAATAACTGACTTAATTGTTAAACGCATCACTACCGATTAATTCCACGAAATGGACAATAAATTACAACTTAACCTCAAAGTAAATTTAATTCCAATTCTAACCTAAACTAAAATGTTGTCATTTGTAATTAAAAATTAAATATTTAATAATTGCTGAAAATCCAAAAAATGTAAATTTAAAAAAAATGTAACATTATCCATGTGGCTCATGTTGTGAATTACTGATAAACGTAACTTAAGTAAGTTGTCTGCTGTGGTTCTGTTTACGCACTGTTTATGCGCTGGTTACAATCACGGTGGCGGCAGACGCGCATTAACATTATCATTCGGCGTCGGCGCACACAAAACCACAAATAGGACCAATTACTCGACGATGACGAGTGGGTTTTATACGAAAACGCAACAAATATGCACTTTAACTTTGCACTAAGACAAGTCCTCAAAGACGACTTAACATAACTTAGGTTAAGGCAGGTTATGTTAAGTTGTATATTTTGATTGGTTTAAGCATTGGCACAAGAATGAAATCCACACCATAGTGATCAGATGAATCATACTTTAGGTTATGTTATGCGTAACTAACAAAAATAAACTTGGAACAAAGTTAAAATAAGCAAACAAGGTTTAATCCTGATTAAAAATATTGAGTAGTGGAATAGTTAAGTAAAGTATGCAGAAAAGTGTATAAAAAACAATAAAAAATTCCACATGGTTTGAATATTTAAAAATAAATTAAGTTTTGGACAAAGCAGCGCCATCTACTTACGAATTATTGAACTAAATTTTAACTACATTAAAAGTTTATGTATTGTGGTGCCATCTATCCACAGAATTTTGAACTAAAAGCTAACAATTTTTTTAATTAAAATCACTCAGTACATTGCTTGTCTTGTGTTAAGTCTTAAGTCCTAAGTGAACTGACTAACTAGTTGTAGCAAACATCTTGAATTCGCTTGAAAACTTTTGAATTGTCCGATCATCACCATCTTTCCAGCTTAATAACGCCAAGAGTGTTTGCAAAGCCGGCATATCTTCACTTCAGTTGACTTAACATGCCTCGATTCTTAATTCGCATCGCATCGGTGCGCGATTGCATCATAACATAAAGATTCCTCTGTTTCAGTCTTGTCGCAATTTGCGCGCGTCTGCGATTTTAATTTTGTCTTGTAGTTCTAGTTGTTGATGCAAAATGATGCTTGCTTTCCAAGCTGCGAATGTGTGAAGAATTATTGCGGCGTGAAGAATATTTATAATTCGCTTAAATTAGTAACGTGGAAGCAGTTTGAGGGAATTATTCATGCGTGATGCTTCCAGATGCTTTGATTCCATACAATTCCAACCAACTTTTCAAGATGGCAGTGTTTCTAAACCAAAGATTTCGTGAACTTTAAACATTTAGAACCTTAAAAACAAATATTACCACTAAACTAAGCAAAAAAATGATAAATTTTAAAGAACTTTAACTTTAGCGCCACCTATTAATGGAAAGTTAAACTAATTTTGAATTTTTTTTGTAGGTTAAATGTAAGGTTAGAATTTATTTTGTGTTTGGTGTTGAGTTACCTGAACTTTTACATCTTAGAGAGAATAAAATAGCTTCTCGCGCCGCGTCTTGATGTTAATTGCCTAATTGCGTTAAATTAATGACGCCATTAAGCATCCGCACCGCCGACACTCTGAAATTACTCGCCGTTTGCAATGCAGTGAATTTCTGAGTTTCAAGACGTACAACATGCGTATAGAACGATGGAACATACTTAAATCTAAATTGGCGAAAAGGGACCCGAACGCATTGCCTTTCAATGAAATGAATATGGCCCACTGTGAGAATGGAGGGTAGCGATAGCGGCAAATTAAGGTTAGAATTACGTAATGTACGAAATCGACTTTGACATGTATTAAAACCATTAACTATTCTATAATTTAACATTCAACAAAACAAAAAAACAAAACACAAACAAAAAAACACCAATTGATTTGTTATTTTTCTACATGTAGTGTTTTGTTTTTTGTTTGTTTTGTAAATAACGTGGTGTAAACATTGTGTATTCATTTGTTATGAAATTTTATTTCGTTTTTCATTTGTTTTGATTTGTTTTGATTGGCATTGTTCGAAAACCATTTATTAAATTAATTAATATCATCCGCATGCATTCTCGGTGCTGGTGCTCATTGTGCTGGATGGTAATTTGTATAATTTGATACCAAACGAACTGTGATTGTATTCATTACACACCATCATTCCAATGTGTGATAATGAATCTGAACCTCGTCACCCCAATTTTCCCCAACGAGAACGAAACACCGAAAAAATCTCGTTTCTATTTTTACCCAATCAAATCAAATTAATTCAATGCGTATTTTATTAGAACTTCATTGGGCATTTATTGGCATTGATGTAATTGTAACTTTTATTTATTTCATTATTATTCCGTTTATTGATTGGAACTGCCACTGCTGTCAATGTGTTTAATCAAATATTCATTTGTTTTATTATTTTATTTATATACTAATTGTATATTGCAATTGTTTTCAGTAAAAATGGTATGCGGATAATTAAAAAACTAATTGTTTTAGTGATGGTTTATAATTTGTGATGAGCGTAATGAATAAACTGAATAACTGTACAAATTACGGATTGTAACCGTGCACAATGTGCATACTGTATGTGATTACATTAAGCGCTGAGCATGACAAACAATAATCAAATCTAATCAACGTTCTTCAGATTCATGACTTCATCATAATGGCATGACTTTAGACGTTGTGGGATGACTATGAAGATATTGGTTTGTGATAATTGGATTGCAATCAACAAACAAGCAAACAAAAAACAAAAGAAAACACAACAAAAAAACAAAGAAATAACTGATTTTATAAGTGAAACAAAAGCCTAAATAGCAAAATAACAAAACTTGTTTGTTTTAGTTTCGTGTATCATGTATAAAACAATTGACTAATAAATAACAAACCAATGTTTTTCATCGTGAAAAAAAAAACAAATGAAAACACAAACAAAACAAACTTCGAATCATAAAAACAAGAGACAAACCAGTAATAGATTTGAAGAGTGAAACAAAAACCTATATAAAAAAAATAACAAACTTTGTTTACTTTGGTGTCGTGTATAAAACAATTGACAAACAAATAACAAACCAATGTTTTTCGCCGTAGTAAAAAAACAACAGACAACACAACAAAACAAATTTTGTTTTTTTAGTAGTGAAAGCACTCGTAACACTGTAGGCAACTCAAATTACATCTAAAATAAGTGAATGTAAATCAAATAGTAAACTACCAAGTTTTTTTTTGTTTTATCTCATACAGATGTAAACTAAACACACAATTTGCATACAAATACTTAAGTTACTCTTAATAACTCTTGTTATCTACTTATGTCAATGGCTCCAAGCAAATATTGTTCTCGTTACATGCGTTACAAGCACATTTCATGCGAGTCATACGTCGAATCGTTGGCAGGCTGTAATTAAGTTTCTTACTCTCATTTCTCATTACATTCTTACATTTTAACTTTTTCCGTTTTAAGTTTGTGCTGTTTTTTAAACACTGTTGTTTTAGAATAACAAATTGAATAAATAAATTGTAGTGACAATTAATTGTAACTGATTTAACCTTAAAATTTGTAAAAATTGAAAATATTATCTTAAAACACGAATCAGTGTATTAATTTAAAGGTTAGATTGGTTCAAACATAGTTTATGTTGTTTTTGTGTAGTTTGTGAACATTTCTAACCTTCTAACGGTTGGAAGCTGTGCAAAATGGCGCTGGAAATCGCTTTAATCGGTTTACGTCTTTGAGGCTAGTGTTTTATTAGTTTTGGGTGTTTGGTTGTTCAAAGATTGCTAACAGGATTAGATCGGTGAAGCTGTAAGCGGATTTGTGCGTATTATGCTTTAGTTGCAAACGATTTGCATCGATTTCTAATTTTGATTCCGATCACAGCAGTTGGATAATTAGATAGTAAAATGCGAGGAATTGATGAAATCAAAAATAATGAGGATATTATTGGGAATATTATGGCAAGTTATGAATTTATTTATAGATTTTATGGCTTGAGTTGTAAAATATTAAGATTGTTACTTTGTTGGTAAGTGAGATAATATAGTATGTTTTTATTGGGTTAAAGTTAAAAACAATATTTATGGTTTATTAGAAGTATGTAGTCATTATTTGTTACGGTTGGAAATACATTTACATGATTTATTGTACAAAAACATTAAAAACTTATAGTAATAATTAAAATAACAAAAAATGTTTATAATAAAAGTTGTAGCCAATAACCTGATCTACAATTTATCTAAGTAACTTTTTTTGATAGAACGCACCAGTTTTCCTAGAATCGCAAAAGAGTGAGCTACATCCAATACGCAAACACCAATTTTCCACTCGTTATTTGGTACAAAAACACAAATAACTACCATTTGCACTAAAAATATCAAAAAATGTTTATAATAAAAGTTGTAGCCAATAACCTGATCTACAATTTATCTAGGTAACTTTTTTTGATAGAACGCACCAGTTTTTCTAGAACCGAAAAATAGTGATCTACATCCAATACTCAAACACTAATTTTCAACACGTTTTTCGGTACAAAAACACAAAAAACTACCATTTGCATTAAAAATATTAAAAAATGTTTATAACAAAAGTTGTAGATAATGAGTCAATAAACAATTTATCTTAGTAAAATTTTTTGATACAAAGCACCAGTTTAAAGCAAATCACAAAAGTGTAAACTAAACCCATAAATAGTTAATTTCAATTTTTGATTGTAAATCATTTAAACTTAAACAAATCGATTCTACAAAAACTGTAAGTACTTAATATGTAAATTAATCGTCTATACGATTACTAATCATCAATATTTTGGCATATAAGCTACGAAATTATTCAGTATCGCATGTTTACAGGCAATCATAGCCGTAAAACTGAATAAGTGGCTTATTAATATTATAATTCCGACTTGATATGTTTGCCAGCTTATTCATTGGTGCAGAGTAATTTATACCGCGGCCAGTGAGTAAATAATTAGAAGCGAATAACTTGTTAAATAGTCAATATTGATATTTAGATGTTGTCGAGTGGAGCGCCGAGCGCGTACTTACAAATGCAAATGATTTGTTTATTCATTCAGCGAATCGTTAGCAAAAGTTATGAGCTGCAGCATTAAACATTCATTTAAACATGGTTTTAATTACGTTCGGATGATTAATATTCACTGGTTGGTTATTGTTCTAACGACGGTCCTGTCATGTTTATTGTCGGTTAGAATGTTTTTGCTTAATGTTATTATTATTATTATAATTATTAAATAAATTAAATTTGAGTATGTTAGATGTTGATACAACAGTATAAGGGATGATTTTGGGGTAAAGAATATTTAAATTTATTAAAATTAATAAGATTTATAGACAGTGTAAAATTATGAACGTAATTTTTAGAATTACTGTGTTCTTGTTTTTAACAATTATTTTGAAAATGGTACGTTTTAGAGCAAAAAGTTATTAACAGAAAATGTGCGTTGGTTAATTACCTACAAGTTTTGTAATAAACTTTTTTTGATATTTTATGTAATAAATATAGTTTTTTGTGTTTTTATGTAAAAAAACATGTCAAAAATGTTTTGTTTATTGGGAATAATTTGTACAAATTTGTGAATTACAAGAAAGGGGTGCATTCAATCAAAAAAAGTTACTTACATAAAATGTGCGTTAGTTAATTAGCTACAATTTTTGTTATAAATGTTTTTTGATATTTTTAGTATAAATCATAGTTTTTTGTGGTTTTATGTGGAGAAAACACGAAAAAAGTAACATTTTAAAATGACAATTGTTTGCGTTTTTTACGATTTAAGTAAAATTGGTACGTTATATCAAAAAATAGTATTAACATAAAATATTCGTTGGTTAATTGCCTACAACTTTTGTTATAAACATTTTTTGATATTTTATGTAATAAATATAGTTTTTTGTGTTTTTATGTAAAAAAACATGCCAAATATGTTTTGTTTATTGGGAATAATTTGTACAAATTTGTGAATTACAAGAAAGGGGTGCGTTCAATCAAAAAAAGCTATTAACATAAAATGTGCGTTAGTTAATTAGCTACAACTTTTGTTATAAACATTTTTTGATATTTTTAATATAAATAATAGTTTTCAACGTTTAAATGTAAAAATTCACAAAAAATCCTCCTAATTTCACTGTAATTTATTTGTTTTAAAGGTTTAATTGATTTCTAATTCTTATTTGTTAACGTTAAACCGACTTAAAATAAAGTAAATCGAATTAAAATGATTTACCATGTTCGAAAACGTCTTAAACCGACTTAAACCAGATTTATTCAGGTGTTAATCCCCATTTTCTTTATACACTTCTACTTAAATTGTACTTCAACTTTAACTTCAACATAAAGCTTAACCATTTCAGTACTTACATCGCTTACTTACTTAAATACCACCTAAGTAGACAAACAGCATAAACAACACTTTGTTCAATGTCTCAGTAGCGATTACAAACTTTATAAAACATTGATTCGTTTTTTTCTATGTAAGAAATTCAACGTGAAAATACTCGTGTTTTCGTTTTCTTCAAATGTCACAAAAGTCATTAATCAGATTACATTTATACCTCGTTCCCCCTAGTCGCACGATTTCTTACTTCGACAGGGATGTGAAACAAGTTACCAAACAGAAATATTCAGTTTGTTCTACTCGTTTCATTCAGTTTACAAAATGTTATTTGGGTTGCCTATACATTAATCACTCGCAACGCACGGATCGTTAAATTGCGTTTGGTTGTGTTTTGTTTTATTTTAATTGCGAACGCGCCTGGCTTCTGATTTAGGCCTTCAGGTGTCGAATAACAACGTAATAATAATAATAAATAATGTAAAACACGCGCTATTGTTATTGTTTTAATTGAGATGTATTAACAATTTGATACAAACATGTTAATCAATGTTTACATTTTTTTGTTTGTTTTTTTTTTTGTTTTTTTTTTGTTTTTTTTTTGTTTTGTTTTTTTGTTTTTGTGTGAGTTTATTACCCTGTATATTTTTATTATTGATCCAAATACCAATTCCCAGTTACAAAGATACAAGATATAAGATTTATTTAATTTATCAAGTTACAATTACAATTTCTGCGGTCGTGGCACAGTCATGTCTTCATATCTTTCGCGGTACGCCGCCGCCGCTGGCAGTTCTTATCAGGTCAACGCAATAATAATTTGTTTCGTAATCTTTGGAATTGATCTTTGGCGTGGTTGGGTGTAATATTTTATACATTATTGTACTGCTGAGTGTTTGAAATAGAAATGTAAAAAATCAAACTTGAGAAATTGCAATTTTATATTTTGTCTTCGTTGTATTTTTGTAATTTTATCAAAACTGGTGCGTTTTATCAAAAAATGTTATTAAGATAAATTGTAGATTAGTTTATTGGCTACAACTTTTGTTAGAAAGATTTTTTGATATTTTGTGTTACAAGTATAGTTTTTGGTGTTTTAATAACAAAAAACGTGTTAAAAATTAAAGTTGCATATCGGTTGTAGCACAGTTTTTGTCGATTTTAAGAAAACTGGTGCGTTCTATCAAAAAAAGTTATTAGAATAAAATGTGCGTTATGTAATTAGGAATAACTTTTGTATTAAACTTTTTTTGATATTTTGTGTTTCAAGTATAGTTTTTGGTGTTTTAATAACAAAAAAGTGTTGAAAATTAAAGTTGCATATCGGTTGTAGCACACTTTTTGTCGATTTTAAGAAAACTGGTGCGTTGTATCAAAAAAAGTTATTAAGATAAATTGTAGATTATTTTATTGGCTACAACTTTTGCTATAAAGATTTTTTGATATTTTGTGTTACAAGTATAGTTTTTGGTGTTTTAATAACAAAAAACGTGTTGAAAATTAAAGTTGCATATCGGTTGTAGCACACTTTTTGTCGATTTTAAGAAAATTGGTGCGTTCTATCAAAAAAAGTTATTGGAACAAAATGTGCGTTATGTAATTAGGAACAACTTTTGTTATAAACTTTTTTTGATATTTTGTGTTTCAAGTATAGTTTTTGGTGTTTTAATAACAAAAAACGTGTTAAAAATTAAAGTTTTACAACGATTACAGCTCATTATTTAGCGATTTTCTGTAAACTGGTGCGTTCTATGAAAAAAAGTTATTAGAATAAAATGAGCGTTATCTAATTGGGAACAACTTTTGTTATAAACATTTTTTAATATTTTCAGTTAAAACAATAGTTTTGAATAGATTTATATAAAAAAAACCTAAACATTTCTAGTTTTTTATGTAAAAAAACAAAATTAAAATCATTTGTAACACTTTATATATTTTTAAAATAAATATTATATCATTATCATTACTTACCATACTTAAACAAACTTTATTTGCTTGTTTTGTATTTTTTGTTTCACTTTACAAGTTATAGAATGTTAAATAAAAACCTTTACACGCATTTGTCGAGTAATAAATTGACGTAAACATTTTAATAAATAAACGATTAACGTCTCCGTGTAACAATTTACTCCTTCATGTCAATCTGTCAAAGTATCACAACGTTTAATTATGAATGTATTTCTAAAGCGCGGATATTTTGAATTTTATTATGCAAATTGGTTTTATTACAAAAATATTGATTTCTAATCGTCGATTATTGACGTTTTACGGCTTGAGAAGTCAAGTTTCGAACGTAATTTGCATAGAATTATAAATATTTTTTACGTTTCAATACGCCAGGTATACGCATAAACAATTTAATTAATTGGGTAGACGGTTAGAGTATAATGTCAATCAATAAAGTCGCCAATAAACGCAGTAGCACCGTAGATTTTTTTTCTAAATCATGGAATGAATTATTAAATAAATTATTATAGATCATTGCTAGTTAGGTACGTGGGTTTAATTATTATTGACTTAAAACAGAAATAGATGAAAGTACATCTACATCTACATCAGAATCTACATCAGCATCAGCATTTGGATCTTTTGAATTTACAATTTGCATAATGCATCTGCAATGCAACACTAGACAAAATTTACCGATAAACCGAAGTTCTAACGTTGCAGTAAACGAGCCGCAAAACCGTCAACGCTTATCTATAATCATAATCAGCGTTTGCTCCTTTACTCCTCTACTCCTTTGCTCCTTTATTCTTTGTATTGAGCGCGCAAATTCTGCATTAGATTCAGCAATCCGCGTCTCTCAATCGGCACCTTTGTGTCTACGACAACAATAGGTTTATATTATGGCACTGACACAGGTAACAATAACAAGGCGTGAAGAATGTTTAAATGTTTAAAAGGTTTAAACATTTTCCTAACCTTAAGCGAAGACAAAAACCAGAAGAACCAGAAGAAGGGGAACTTTTGGTGAAGAAATAAATTGCGAGGTTCAGTTTTGAGTTTGCTCTTTATGCAATTTTGTACAATTTATTCATACAACGCTACAATTGCTGAAAACGTTAGAATTGAAAGCGTTAAGACGCAAATGCTTGCAAATGCCAAACAACAAGAGAAATAAATCTTAAATCTTGAATAATACGGAAATATCTAGAGTGTGAATGAAAAATTGACTACGTTTTGTTTAAATAACAGTTATACTATTTATAACTAACAATAACTCATTGAAAAAA